>NJDD01005716.1:28161-45906 GCA_002245505.1 Calephelis nemesis
ACCACCGCCTTTCCTATCCCTGCCACCATAACGTCATGACGTCGTTTTGGAGGGTAAGGTAGCTAATAAACTTACTTTTGCTCGAGGCCTAACATCCCTGCCTCAGGTTTGGCAACACACCATTACCACCTTTGGTGTCTCTAGGTGGCGTGAAATTCTTACCATCAGGAAATCCGTCTGCTTGTTTGCCTTCCAATATCCAAAAAAATCCATTGTAACAGATGTAAAATAAGCCTTTATTTTGCTAATTCCGCGTAAGGATTGTAACTTTATGGCAAATAATCCTCCAAATGACACAATGTGACAAGTCTAACTAACGTTCCCTCCGCCGAAGTTCTTCCCTTATTCGTGTCCTGGTCGCGGAGGTAATATTGTCCAGCTTCCAATTCAATGTGAATAATCGGAAGCTTCGTTGTACAAATGCATACCCGTATCCATAAACAAATAGACAAACAGAAAAGTTTGTAACGCAAAGGCCTCACCATTCGGGAATCGAACTCAAAGCTGAATATTGGTTGCTTGTCTACCTTATACGCCATCAATTGTCCGCATAGGTTTGACCCCTCTACCAACGAGAAAATGGAGGCTTTTTTTTATGATAATGGAAGGGGTTGTTCGCCTTTTTTTATGATATTGAAACGCAAACAAACAGACGGATTTCCTGATGTAAGAAATTCACTCCACCTAGAGACATCAAAGGTGGTAATGGTGCGTTGCCAATCTAATGCCGGGATATTAGACCTAGAGCAAAGGTTAGTTTACTGGCTACCTTACCCTTTAAACCGGAACACGTCAACGGCAAGCATTGACGTTATGGCGGAAGGAATAGGTGAGGCGGTGGTTCCAATTCGGACGAATTACTGCGAAACTCTACCACCTAGTCAGAAGTCACGGTGCTAATGACGGTGAGCCTATGCTCGCATTTAGGAAAACTGAATATTGGTTGCTTGTATAACTTATACGCCATCAATTGTCCGCATAGATTTGACCCCTCTACCAACGAGAAGATGGAGGCTTCGAAATATATTTTTCCTCATTAACCTCCTCGTTGGTCAAGTGGCTAGCGTACTCACCTAACTGCATCGACGAATCGCGAGGCTCGTGTTCGATTCCCGACGGGGGCAGGCATTTGTGTGATGAACATTTAGATGGCTGCATTTCCGGGCCTGGGTGTTTATCAAAGGTATTCTGGTGTTTATTTAAGTATTTCTATGTCATAGTATCGCTGACCAACACCCATAACACAAGCATATATTTTGCTTACTTTGGGGTTAGATTCAATTTGTGTGACCAGTCCAGAGATATTTATTTATTTATTAATAATATTATTACCTGCTGTTCTGGCGAACTTCGTTTCAGTTTACAATTGCAAAATTGATTCATCCGTACAGGCGCTATGTTATGATATGATATCTGTTTCAGCGAAATTCATTCCACCAGTTCGGTTTGTATGGGATCCTTTTTTTGTTTTCTCAAAGTCTAACGTGATAAAAGTATTTTTATGTCGATATCCCCGAAAAGGTTGGCAGAGGCACAACCAGGGCACCCACGACTAGCCTAAGACACTAATGCCCGATTTCACCAAGAGCCCCTATATTTAGGGGACCTTTTAACGTGTTTTAGGGGACTGTTTTATATGGAAACAGTCCCGTAAGTAACGTTAAAAGGTCCCCTAAAGTATAGGGGCTCTTGGTGAAATCGGCCATAAGTCCCACAATGTGTTAGGGTGCAAGCCTATCGCTAACCGGGCACATATCCTATCCGGAGCAACATTTTTTTTGGAAAAACCCAATTTTCTTTTTGTTGATTGATTCGAACACGGGACCTCATGCAGTCAAATTAAACACCTGAACCGCTAGACCGCAGAGGAAATATTACAAAACGTAATAAAAAGTATCCTATGATATAGGATACTTTTTGTCTTTTGATTCTAAGTTATCTTTTGAATTTAATTTTTTTTTTGTTTTTGGATGGATGTAGGAACCGGAAACACTAAATTGACTGACCACGATTAAATTGATCGAATTTTACTTGAGTATGATGTCAAGAGTCTGCATGTTTATATGAAAAGAGTATGAAAGAAGGTCTCCAAGAATCTTGTCATTTAGCACTCGGTACTCTCTGTCTACTCTTTTAGAGACTTGGTGTGAGTATACGGTAAGCATTCCTTTTTATATTTACCCCTTTTTTATGTTATAGAAAGGCAAACAAGCATACGGATTTCCTGATGGTAAGAAACTCACGCCGCCTAGAGACACCAAAGATGGTAATGGTGCGCTGCCAACCTGAGGTCAGGATGTTAGGCCTCGAGCAAAAGTAAGTTTACCGGCTACCTTACCCTTAGAACCGGAACACGTCATGACGTTATGGCGGCAGGAATAAACTTACTTTTTATATTTGCCCCCACTTATTTTATTTACCCCTAAATGAAATACCTAGCTACAAGGTCACTTCTGACAGCACAATATCAACGAACAAGTTGCCAACTCAAGTCCCTTGAGTACCTGGCTACGATATAGCTGACCCTTTTCAATGTAACATGGCGTAGAGATTAACGAAAACACCCACGACATTTTGGGTTATGTAAGACAATAATCTGCAATTTGCTTAAAATATTCGTCACATAAGTTATCGCCTCTGTAGTCTACCGGTTCAGGTGTTGGACTTGACTGCATGAGGTCCCGGGTTCGTATCCCGGGTCGGGTGACAAAACTTGGGTTTTTCCAATTTTTTTATAAAAAAATTTGTTTGGGATTGGATATGTACCCGGTTGGCGATAGGTTGCCACCTATCACATTGTGGGACTTAGTGCCTTCGGCTAGTCGTGGGTGCTCTGGTTGTGATATATCTCAATTGTCAAATCGAAATTATGGAAAAGTGTACATCAAATGGCGAAATATGATCATAAAATTTATCATGAAGCAAGTTTTTGTTTATCGAACCGGGAATCGAACATCTAGACAGGTGGTCCACTAGACTACAGAGGCGTGTAATAAACTAGTAATCTTTAGATTGTTACATAAATCACTGGTGGTAGTATGCTGTGCAGGAACTTGCCCGGGAAGGAAACCATAGCCCTTTCCTATTACTGCTGCCATAATGTGTTCTGTTCTAGAGGGTAAGGTAGCCGGTATACTTGCACAATAGGACTAGTATCTCGCCTGCAGGACAGCGACGCACCTATAACATTTACGGTGTCTTTAAACCACGGTTATCTGTTACCATCACGAGACCCTTGTGCTTGTTTACTAACCTGTCTCATAAAAAAAACGACGAGTTGCACTCCGGGAGTGCATACAGAATTGAAAACTTGAATATTAACGTTTTTGATATTTTGGAATGGTTAGGGAATAATTTTGCACGAATTGTTTTTTTTTATCAGTATGAAAGTACTATCATTTATGTGCGCTATCGTACACAAACATGACAACACAAACATTCACGCAAACGCTCTGCGCCTTCTTACGAGTTTTCAATCAGGTCACGTGTCCTAACGTGAGTTTAGGAGTCTTTATATCAAAAATGTGCGCAACGCCGCTAAAGACGTTTTCACTTCAAAATAAAGGTATGATTGTTGGTCCGGGCTCCTTTGTAGAATAGACCATCTGCCTTCCTTGCCAGGTAGCTCGTAAAAGGCGAGCATAGGCTCACTGTCACTAACACCGTGACATTTGACTAGGTGGTAGAGTTTAGAAGCAACTCGCCCGGATTGGTACCACCGCCTTACCTATTCCTGCCGCCACAACGTCATGACGTGTTCAGGTTCGGAGGGTGAGGTAGCCGGTAAACTTACTTTTGCTCGAGGCCTAACATTCCGGCCTCAGGTTGGCAACGCACCATTACCACCTTTGGTGTCTCTAGGCGGCGTGAATTTCTTAACATCAGGAAATCCGTCTGCTTGTTTGCCGTCCAATATAATAAAAAATAATGAAATTTAGCGATAGGGTTGTCACATCTTAGTAATCCTGCACTATCTATAGTCATCTAAATTAAATACAAATAAAACAAATACGGCGTTTCAAAACTTAAGCTATCATAAGCTCGTTACTAAACATAACATTTAATTACTTACAAATTTGTAAGTTTTACGGCGACCCGTCACGAAACACCGATTTTACATTGATAAAGATTGTTAAATTAATTTTAAAATAATTAAAAACTTTCAAGGCTTAAGAGTAATTTAGACCAGGGCTTCCCAAACTTATCTGCACTGTGACGTCATTAAGACTTGATATTTTTTACGACGTCCCTTAACCCACTCAGTGTCAGAGGGGGCCTCCTACGGATCAAATGCTTACCATTTAATGCACAAGCTCCATTTTGTGACTCGTCTTATAGAACAGGATTGATAATTTTTGGAACCAAAAAATATTACAGTAGGATGAAACCCATTAGAAAAGGAGGAGAATATGATCAAAATGAAATGAAAAATAAATTACGGTCGATCCGAATTCGGGAAGTGGGAGGGGGGAGCTTGTAAGGGTAAAAAATGGTTTATCTTGATTTCCGACAAAACTACAAGTCCTATGGAAAAAAGTTTAAAGTTGTATGTAATAAAAAGATCCACAACTTTTGTATTTGTAATTTTGTCACATAACCTCAAAATTTAAGTGTAAAATTAAAAAAACCAAGATATTGGTTTTTTATGTATATTTTTTTACTAACCCAGTCCGCACTCTGTGGACCAAATATAGTTCCCAGTTATAATAAGCACAGCACTTGCTTGTTCCAAGACGTGGATAAGTCACTCGATTCGGTCACTTTGACACGCGACGCCTCAGGGACAGTGACACGACGCCCCATAGTTTGGGAAGCCCTGATTTAGACGTTGTAAGGGTCGTAAACGAGGTTGTAGATGTAATAAAATGGAGGTATTAAATAAAACGGGGTGTTCATTAAATTGTTTTTTGAAGAAATTAATTTATTTTAGAATGAGAATTAGAAATGTAGGTCGTATAAAATAAATTATGGTGTAAATAAAATTTATTTTTTGGGTAAAATAACTTATTTGATATTACGAAATATTTATAACAGAAGATTAACGAATAATAGTAAATAAATATAGGGATATTGTCCAGGGTTATTGTTATAGGGATATTGTATACTTGTCCAGGGGGACAAGTTACAAAAAATTTTTAATATATCATTTGCTTACTTTTATGTTATAAATATAATTATGTATATATTTGTATGATATATATAATTTGCTTACTTTGGGGCTAGATTTAAACCCCAGTAAGCAAATCATATGCTTGTATTATGGGTGTTAGTAAACGATTCTAATACATAAAAATACTTAAATAAATACCAGAGTAAATTTAATACACAGAACACCCAGACACGGAAATGCAGACTTTTAAATGTTCATCACACTAATGCCTGCCCCCGTCGGGAATCAAACCCGAGCCTCGCGGTTGGTCGGTGTAGTTAGGCGGGTACGCTAGCCACTCGACCAACGAGGGGGTCAAATTATTTAAGATAGCAATAAGAGAAACTAAAGACAGCAGAACTCTAATAAAGATAAACCGAAATGCTTATAATGTTGACTGGTTCAAAATTTCATCCATATATATGCCCTTTAGGTGTTTGTTTTTAGAGAAAAGATAACCTACATTTAAAATCGGGTCTTGGATATTAAATGAAAAAAATGAAAAATCTTTATTTGCGGAATATGTGTGTTAAAGTTGTTACAAAATTATTTAAGCAAGCCAACGTATTCTACCACACTGTGGTGTGCAAATATTTGTGTGTAAATATTTAACTACATGCATATCAAATTTTATCAAAATCTGTCAAACGGTTCAGCTACGAACTCGTAACATAGAGACAGGTAGAAAGAAAGAGAGATTTTATCATATGTGTCTGTGGTCTAAAAGTGCGACTTTGGACTTGACTTTTTGAGGTCCCGGTTTCGATTTCCGGAGGGATAAAATGCTTTAAAATCTACCTAATCTATCGGGGATAAGGGCTGAACAGTGAAGATACTTGTTTCTCTTTTCAGTTATAATTATTTTTATACAAGCATAATTATATAATAAAATTGAAAACTGATCAAGTCTTTTAATTTTAAAGTTTTCGTAAGTTTTTTTTGTGTACAATAAATGATTAAATAATTAAACTTAATTATTTAAAGAACCGCCACTCCGAACCTACGCAGTCAAGAGAAAAAACGTTAAAAGCTACTCGACAAAGGTAGGCTAGTATAAATATGAAATATGTTTCTGCTAACTCCACTTATAGCACTAGTCACTAAGGCGAAATGGTTACTGCCCTTTTATTATACTTTCACAGCCTTAACACCTTTATGGATAGCAATAAAGGAAATCGAACGTACTTCCCTTCCAAATGGCCCTTATTTAGGAGGGGAGCAAACATATTTTATCATGTTACGATCTCTTATTTGTGCTGTAAGAAAAATATTACTAGTTTGTTCTAGATGAATTTTCGGATATTAGTTATGACTTGTTTTTATGGCTTGGGGATGTGAAAACCCTATAATCTGCTAGAAATTAGTAGATATTAAGGAAGTAACGACTCCGCATAAAGTTCGAAAACATTATGGATATCTGCATCTTACTGAGAAGGATTAAGAATTGTATAATATATACACTAGCTGTTGTCCGCGGCGTTGCTAGGATGGAACATTTTTTTCGGAATAAAAACTATCCTTTATGTTAATCCAAGTTACTCTTTATGGGTGTGTCAAATTTCATAAAAATCGGTTCATTAGTTTTTGCGTTTTGTAACAAACAAACAACCTTTCGAGTTTATAACATAAATAGGATAAATAATAACACATAGAATGACAAAATTGTTAAATATAGAATTTGCTTGAACTTGTGTGTCTAGAAACTAAACTTGCAATATATTAATGTTGACTATCAGTGATATAAATTCTTTCACCCACACTTGCAAGTAGGAAGATATAGAACTCTGGCGGAGGAAGTTTGATGGCTGCTTTCGAAATCGGAACACGATAGAGGCGACCATTGGCAGTGCGTTGTGCTGTTGATGAAGACTATAATAAAATAATAATAAATAAATCCCTTGACAAGTCGCACAAATTGAATCTAACCCCAAAGTAAGCAAAATATATGCTTGTGTTATGGGTGTTAGTCAACGATACTAATACATAGAAATACTTAAATAGATACCAGAATAAATTTAATAAACACCCAGACCCGGAAATGCAGACATCTAAATGTTCATTACACAAATGCCTGCCCCCGTCGGGAATTGAACCCGAGCCTCGCGGTTGGTCGATGTAGTTAGGCGACTAGGCTAGCCACTCGACCAACGAGGCGGTCAAAGACTTAAAGACCGGAAGAAGACTAAACATTCCAGAAGGTTAAGCTAAATCGTTACCTAAGTCTGATATCCCCTTTTTACGAAAATTGCGCGGACGCAGGAGCATAAAATTTTGCACACTTATAGTTTGGGTGTAGGAGAAATGGAGAACGCTAATATTTATTTAATAATAATGCTTATAAAGTATATTAAATCAATAAATAAAACATTACCTTAACTACCATGCATTTTGACATACACAAACAAATGTATTGAAGATAACGATAAAAGATCACAGATGGGGCACTAAAAAGGTTTGAAACAAAGTAGTTGGTCTTAATATATGTAGATGGCGTTCCTATCAACAAGATATTAAAATTTATTATGGTCCAATTTCGGCCAATGGGTGACTACTAGTAGTACTTTAATCCAAACCTTAGACTAGGAAGATGATTTCATCACCATAGTGACAAATACGGACATTTGTCAGCAGGCAATAAATACATCGCAACAGGCTCCCATTCCTTAGTGTTTGTCCAGACTTCCTATGTACAATGAAAACCCATCTACTTAACTTTCTGGTAGCTCCCAAAGGACACAAATTTTAGTTTAAATTACCGTCACTAACAACTTTTTTTACCCTCGTGTTGGTCCGGGCTCCTTTGCAGAATAGACCATCTGCCTTCTCGCAGGCAGCTCGTAAAAGGCGAGCATAGGCTTGCCGTCAACAACACCGTGACATTTGACTGGGTGGTAGAGTTTCGCAGCGACTCACCCGGATTGGTACCAACACCTTACTTATTCCTACCACCATAACGTCCAATGCTTGCCGTTGACGTGTTCTGGTTCGGAGGGTAAAGTAGCCAGTAAACTTACCTTTGCTTGAGACCTAACATCCCGGCATCTGGTTGGCAACGCACCATTGCCACCTTTGGTGTCTCTAGGCGGCGTGAATTTTTACCATCAGGAAATCCGTCTTATTGTTTTCCATTATTATAAAAAAAAGTTGTTTTTATCTTTTTAGAACTTTAATTTGTATTATTTACTGCCTTTTAAGGCGTATCTATTCCTGCCGCCATAACATCATGACGTGTTCCGGTTTGGAGGGTAAGCTAGCCGGTAAATTTAATTTTGCTCGAGGCCTAACATCTCGGCCTCAGGTTGGCAACGCAACATTACCACCTTTGGTGTCTCTAGGCGGCGTGAATTTCTTACCATCAGGAAATCCGTCTGCTTGTTTGCCTTCCAATATTATATAAAAAAAGCACCTTCACATCTGACTATTTGGTAGAGTTTGGCGTCGACTCGCCCGGATTCGTACTCCGCCTTAGCTATTCCTGTTGGCACAACGTCAGGGCTTACCATTGAGGTGTTTCGGTTCAGAGGATAAGGTAGCCGGTAAACTTACTTTTTGCTTGACGCCTAAAATCCCGAGCTCATTACCACCGTTGGTGTCTCCAGGCTGCGTGAATTTCTTAACATCAGAAAATCTGTCTGCTTGTTTGCCTTCCAGAAAAAATACCGCAGCCAGTTTGGAATTGTCTAGGGATGTGCTCAGTAAGGTGGGACAGTACTTCAAGCGTCCCATTGCTTGCAACTTTGTAAATTGTGAATTCAGCTTCATTTGGATTACTGTTCTCGTCTTTGGGCAGTCACTCCCAGTAACATACTTTCTTTTGACTGCATCCAACGTAAAGCATCCTGAATCGATTCTGAACTGAATTCCTGAAACGATGCCATAGTTCTTTCCAATCAGCTTAATCGTTTGGTGCTCCGTAGAGATGTTTAACTTTGTCCCTTCTTCCTCATTCATCATCTAAGAAGAAGTTCCAAAGAAGTTTTTGCTTAATATCCGCTGGGTTTTACATTTAAACAGTGCAACAGAGCTTAAATTTTCCTAATCCTCTACCTTGCGATTTCAAAGACATTTAATACATTTTATAGCGTGACCTAGGAACTTTCAAGAAAAGAGCGTACACGTTTTTAAAAGGTCGTCAACGTATTTATTATACTTTTAGTATTGCACATATACACGGGCGGCGATAATTTGCCATCAGGTGACCCAATTGAACGTTTACCACTTCTCTTTTTCTTTCTCTAAAAACGAAAACGGCATATTGTGAGTAATATGCAGCAATTTGCCAAGGTAAGGAGGTAAGTAAGTAAAGGCCTACCACCTTACCTATTTTCTGGTCCGAGAGGTAGGGTAGTCGATAGACGTGTACGATAAGTTTGGCTAGAGAAACACGTCGCACCTGAAACATATATGATGTCTGTAGATTACAGTTATCGCCTCTGTGGTTTAGCGGTCCGGCGTCGGACTTGACCTCTTGAGATCCCGTGTTCGATCCCCGGGTTGGGTAACAAAAAAGTAGAAAATGTATGTTTTCAATTTTCCTATAACAATAACGGTGCCGTGATTGGATATGTGCCCTGTTGGCGATAGGCTTGCCACCTATCAGTTATCACATAGTGGGACTTAATGTCTTCGGCTTGTCGTGGGTACTCTGGTTGTGCCTCTGCCTACTTCTTCAGGGATATGGGCGTGAAGATGTATCACTTTTAGACTACAGTTATCTCGTATCACCAGGAGAGCCGTACACTTGTTCGCGGTATTACCATATAAAAATGTTGAATCTACTTGAAAATCGTCAATTTCTGGAAAACATTTATCGTAACGATTTATGATCAAAGAAATTTCCTTTTTAGTGTTTAAAAAATGTATAAGAGATTATGAAAGTGTTTTTTTATCATAATGATGAAATTACACCAGGAGCCGACGATAGTAATGCAAGCTTAATTTCAATCATGAGGTGTCATAATGAAACCGTAAACCAAAGTATTATGCATACATGAACCAGCCATTAATTTCCATTGATCGGATTTCAGCGCTTTATTTGCTGAACAACTATTAGGCAAATACCAACTCATTAATTATTGCGCTTTAAGCGCTTTCCCATGATCGGCAGTCATTATTTGGCCGTCTAAATTTCCTGTGGATTTATTTATTACACTTATCTCACTATTTGCTTAAATTTAGACACAGACAGTATTTCGACGTATTTTTGCGTAGATTCTGCATTTAAAATTAAGAAGTAAGAATTTGTAAGATACTAGCATTGATTAGAAGTACTAAAACTTTTCTTTATGTAAATTAAGTAAGAGTTAAAGAAAGAAAGTATCTTCACACTCATATTCCCATTCGCCCAAATCACATTTTTTTTTCTAAGTATCGCCCGACCCGGGAATTGAACCCGGGACCAAAGTCCAACACCTGAACCGCTAGACCAACATTAAAAGCATTATTTATCTTTATAATAGTAATAATATATTGCCTCTAAGATTAACGGTCCGGTGTTGGACCTGATGTCACGAGGTCTTGCAACAAAAAAAATTAAATTTCCCACCAAAAAACGTAGCTCAGAATTGAACATGTGCTTAATTGGCGATAGGCTTGCCACCTATCACATTGACGGACTTGGTATAGTCGGGGATGCCCTAGATTGTAGCTCTGATTACTTCTTTAGGATCACAGGTGTGAGGCTACTTTTACTTTCTTTAAATGGGTTTTCCATGTCACTGTAATGCTAATAAGCAGATAGATTCTGATGTAAAGAAATATATTATATTATATATTAGGCCGTCGCATACAATAAACAACTTGAAAAATAATTCGTTGCCAATTTAAAGCTACTAAATCGCCTCTTTGGTCTAGTGATCTGGTGTTGACGTTCACTACGTGGGGTCTCGGATTCGATCGGGTCAAATAATTCAAAATATATATTTTCAATGTTCTTATAAATCAGAGTATCAGAGTAAGTACCAGACAGGCAATCGACCCCCTAACACATTGTCAGAAAAAAGATGAGAAAAAAGATAATACGACTGAAATTAGAACGCTACAAAAAATCTGTGTTAGGTGCACGCTGACCGCATTCAACAATGAGATCAAAGAAAGAGTGTGATTTAAGAAAGTGTTGGATTCAAAATCGGAAAGGACATGCTCTGGTTCGGTCATGTGGAAAGAGTGAATGATGAAAAATTGATAAAACAGATACACATAATGAAAGTTTTTTGGAACCCAGGGAGATAAATCGCTCGAGATTCATCCAAGGGTGGTATCAAGAGTCTCCGAAACCGGTGTAAAAAGGGTAAGGAATGCGGAGGCAGGAGGTGGGAACTCTGCCTACCTTTTCCGGGATACGAGCGAGAAGATATTTACTTGCAAATCTAAAGTTAGGATGTAAAGCTTCTTGCATGAGTACGTAAGATTTCCCTTTACCCTAAATTAGATATCGACAACTGAATGTGCGGTCTTAATAACAGGAAGAGTGTGTAAGGCGGTGCTACCAATCGGGTAATAGTTAAGCTCTACCAACTAAGGACGCTGTGTTAGTGACACAGTAATAAGTTAGTAAAAGTAAGTATCTTCACGCCCATATCCCTGAAGAGGTTGGCAGATGCATAACCAGGGCACCCACGACTAGCCGAAGACACTAAGTCCCACAATGTGATAGGTGGCAAGCCTCACACGTCCAATCCCAAGCAAGGTTTTTTTTTTGACACAGTAACAGATAGTTGCAAGAATCTGTATTATCTGCTTGATATAAAATCAGTTGGTTTATTTTCGTCAGCTTTGAAAACTTGGAAAGTAGGTGATAAATTTTTGTCGACTTTTTTTTTGTAGTATATTATTGTTGGACAACTAAATTCTACAACTAATTCTCTTTGTTGATAATTGTTCTTTCTCTATGCACGCTTCTTACAATCTGCCTAGAAGAGAGGCAGACGATGCTTTCTTTAAAAAGTATCTTCACGCCCACATCCCCGAACAGATAGGCAGAGACACAACCACGACTAGCCGAAGACATTAAGTTCCACAATGTGATAGGTGGCAAGCATTTCGTCAACCGGGCACATAAATTCTATTACAATTTCACTAAGTACGCCATCTAAGAATAAAACATTGCCTTTCGTCATCAGATTCAGACTTGCAGTGAACCTTGGAAGTAATTTTTTTTTATGATATTGGAAGGCAAACAAACAGGCGGATTTCCTGGTGTTAAGAAATTCACGCCGCCTAGAGATACCAAAGATAAAAGGCCGGGATGCTAGGTCTCGAGCAAAAGTAAGTTTACCTTACCCTCTTAACCGAAAAGCTACAGAAATAGATAAGGCTTTAGTACTAATCCGAGTGACTTGCTGCGAAAATTTACCACCTAGTCTGATGTCACGGTGTTAGTGACGGTAAGCCAATGCTCGCCTTTTACGAGCTGCCTCGCGGGAAGTAGATGGTCTACTCTGAGTAGGAGCCCGAACTAACACCGGTATATATTTCGATTAGAAAAATAACTTTGAAACAGTTTTAGAAATGGCAGAGAAATCAATTAACATACACAAAAAATACATACGAGTTTTTTATGATACTGGAAGGCAAACAAGAAAACGGATTTCCTGGTGGTAAGAAATTCACGCCACCTAGAGACACCAAAGGTGGTAATGGTGCGTTGCCAACCTGAGGCTAGATGTTAGGCCTCGAGCAAAGTGAGTTCACCGGCTACCTTACCCACCGAAACGGAACACGTCATGACGTTAAGGCGGTGAAACTCTACCACCTATTAGGATGTCACGGTGTTAGTAATGGTAAGCCTATTCTCGCCTTTCACGATTTGCCTGGCAGGACGCAGATGGTATATACTGCAAGGAGACCCGGATGCACACGGGGATATATTATTTCGAATAGAAAAATAATTTTAAAATAATTTCAGAAATGACTTAGAAATCGATTAACATACACAAAAAATGTATACAAGTGGAACAATATAACACCATCCTTTTTATCGAAATCGGTTAAAATAACATGTCATTATACTGATGGCATACTAATATTGATGAAACCATAGCCAGTATTATGTACACATAAACCAGTCATTAATATCCATCGATTCAGCGCTTTGTTTGCTAAACGACTATAAAGTAAATATAAACATTAATTACAGCGCTTTAAGCGTTTTTCTTTCCACGTGTAGCTCCGGGTCCCTTATTAGAATTGACCTTTGGCCTTTATATCATATCAGCAAGAAACTAAAAAGTATTAAATAAAAATAACTAAGTTTATAAAAACCGACTTTAAAACTAAAAAGTAAAAAACAATAAAGATTTAATGTTAATTATATAGTGCCTTTTATTTATTTATGCCAATCACTTATAGGTTTGAAGTCGGTGCCAAGCCAATCTAATACTTATTTATAAAATAATTATTAGTTTAAGGGTTTAAATACACATAATATATAAATTTTAATAATAGGTAGTATATAATTAATATTAAACATTTCTTGTTTTTTTACTTTTTTGTTTTGAAATCGGTTTTTATTAACGTAGTCATTTTTATTTAATACTTTTTAGTTTATTGCTGATATGATTTAGTTTCATAAAAATAAACATCGTAATAGGTGAAAGTAATTGAAAAATGCCTATAAAATAAAAACGAATGGGCCTACCTGAATCAAAATTTTATGGGACCAATTCGAAACTATTCCGCATCAAAAACAAAATCTCTGTATTCGGTTTATTTTCGGATTAAAAAAATTTGACCACGTTTCCAGTTATAGGTCTAAGCTTAAGTGGCTTCCGATTAGACAACGTAGACAATTTCACATTATTTGCTTGCTTTTCAAAATTCTTTTTAATCAGTTTTCTCCTAATTACCTTCGTAACTCATTTAAATTCTTACATTCTCCTGATTCGCCTTGTCGTTCAAATGTACGTACTCTGTTGCGATACCCTTCTAGTCATTCTTCTGCATATTCCCATTCATTCTCAGTCGATGCTGTAAGGTTGTGGAACTCCTTACCTTATGTAATTCGTGGCTGCGAAACTCTTGATTCTTTCAAGAAACATCTAAAAGAGCATTTCTTTGCCATAGCTTAGACTCTCAATTTGTTCATATAATTTTACTTTAGGTTTATGTTTAGTTTGTTTATTTGTTTTGTTATTTTTTTTAATTATATGTGTTTTAGTTCATTAAATAGTATATATTTAGTAGTTTAGTTATCTTTACACCAAGTCTACTTATTTCATTTATTACTTTCCTTTTACGGGTTGGCTGCAAGAAATTTCTTTTGTTAGAGATAAGCTCGCCTTTTGTACTTTTTTTTACTTTTAAGTATTTTTTTGTAATATCAGTTGTGAACAATAAAGAGTTAATAATAATAATAAGAACTACGTAAATCGGCTAAGAAACCTCGAAGAAATCGGTAATATACCGGTACATAATATACCGGCCGAATTAAGAACCTCCTCGTTTTTTATTAATTGGTTAAAAATGAGTAATTGCTAACAAGACCACTGGTGGTAGAGTGCTGTGTAGCAATTTAACAAGGTAGGATTCATTGCAATACCGCTTTGCACCATTACAAAACTGTATATTATAATTATTATAAGTAGAGAAAATAAACATTAAGTAAGCAGTAAATATTTGCAAGTCTCTTTAAGTAATATTTTTGTATTGTTAACAACGTCAAACATTATTGTCACTCATTACGTCAAACTGTCAGTCACTTATGTCAAACTGTCGCATGTCAGTACTTATCAAATGTCATAGATAGTAATAAATGTCATATAAACTTCTCTGAAGAGGGAAGATGTTATATAATCTATGGACTCTGTAGTTAAGTTGTACTTCACTATACGTCTGTCTCCCTCACGCACTCTCTCTGTTTTCATAAAAGATGTCGTCTAGGCAGTAGCACGCTGCGTGTCTTTTATTTATTAAATATACAAGCCAACGCCCACGGCCACCTGAAGACCTTCACCACGATCTCACAACAGTGACTATCATTATCGGTCCAAATGCAAGGGTAGCCGGGCAATTTATTTTTGGGCACTGATCTGTCTATTAACACTGCGATTAGGAGTTATATGCAACTCACCAAGACTAGAACCATGGCCTAACATATCCTCATCAGTACTCGCCATTGCCGTGTTGTCGCTTAACCAGGCAAGATACCTCACCCTCTCCCTCGCCCTCGAAAAAGTAGTATTACATTAATCTCTTTGGTGTCTATAGGTGATTTATGTACTGATAGAAAATCCTTAGTAGAGTGCAATGCAGCAGCTTGTCCGGATTAGTACTACCGCTATAACTATTGGTGTCTCTATAGTATTAGTTTTGCTACGTACTGGAGAGTGTTACTGGTAGGTTTTTACACGGGGCATGTTCATAAGATATTGACGCACCAGTGACATATATTTATATTAATAATTGCGTCAAGGGGTACGGTAGACTCGATTGAAACCTTACTTGAGAAACAAAACATAAAAAAATAATGATTTTGAGTTGACAACATATATCCGCAAAATTCGGATTGTCGAGTATTTTGTTAAATTCTATGTTAAATTTTAATGTGTTGACAGAAAAATCACAGTCGCCATCTTGGGTAGTTACATAATAAACGTCCCGTTTTGTGATGTATAATAGAGAATATTCCTTTATAAGTACCGTTGCCAAATTCTCGGATAAGTACTCATTGCAATTTGTTTTGTTACTTTATGTTACTTTACTTTAAATGTTGATTTAAATAAAAATTATTTGTGTAAAAACTTTGGCAGTATTTATTTACTATATTTATTAAACACAATGAATGAAGCTACACGAATCTGTGTCTTGCTTATACCTTTAATATTTCTTGAAAACCGGTGACTACAGAAATATCTACCTACATTTTGCACCTAGATGAGTCACAATTTACCCGGGCTAAGCCGGGTTCTTATCTAGTGATATCTATAAAGTTAATATCTAAAGAAGAACAAACAATGCTCCTACGTTTAGCTAAAGATACTAATTGCTACAATGTGATAGGTGGCTAAGCCATCGCAACTGTTATATCTATAAGACACAACCATTCCTGGGAAACGTTATTTTTTGTTAAAAAATTTAAAACCCCAATAATTTCAGTTGTTATACCTGAAATCGAATCCAGAAACATGTAGTTCACCGATTAAAGATCATAGAGGCGATATATATATGGTAAGGTTACCTCATTTAATATCATAGAGGCAATATTTATATGGTAATGTTACCTCTTATCATCCGAAAAACCGTCTGCTTGTTATTTGTCTTAAAATACCTTATTTGTCTTTTAATACTATAAAAAACGTGGGCTAATATCTGTCCAACAAAGAAACGGATGAATTATTTTATAAAACAAACAAAAATCATATCTGAATTTGTAAGCTTGACCGCTGCGAAAATGTGGTAGAATAAATTTGTCTAAAGAGATAGTGTAGTTGCTATAATTAAATCAATTTGAATTTAGGCTGTTTTATACTATCGCCAGAATATGCCACAAATTTTAAAAAAGTATTTTCACGTGGAAGGTAAGTCATATATACAACAAGGGCACCCAAAATTAGACAAAGTAGCAAACTTTTTCTGAACGATAATTTAATCAATTCAGGGCAATGTTGTTTATTAAAAAAATGGGTAAAACATGTTATAAATTACCCGTTCCGGGAATCTATCCAAAGACCTAATGTAGACTATATTGCAACTAGATATGCCAACACCGGACCATAGGCAATTACAGAACTTAGAGGTAAAACCACATGTGATAATAGATGCGATTTTTTTGTTTAATTTTTTGTGTTCAACATTTATTATTATTAACATAGTATTTTCTCATGTAATTTGATTGATTTGTTGTGAACAAATTTTAAATATGATGACCCACATTGTGATAGGTGGCAAGCCTATTGCCAACCGGGCACATTTCCAATCCCGACCAACTTTTTTTTTATTAGAAAATTGGAAAATCCCAAATTTCTTTTTGTTGCCCGACCCAGGATTCGAACCCGGGACCTCATATAGTCAAGTCCAGCAACTGAACCGCTAGACCACAGAGGCGATAATATAGTAGTAGTAGTTTTGTAGAAATTATAATATTACCTACTCCTAGACATCTGGACCGATTTGGGATCCTGTATCGGTTATCTTAAATTAAAAGTACGTTTATTACTTCTATGACTTTGAGCAGCTGAGTTTTAAACATTTTTTTTTAATCATTGATAAAACTTTTGCTTAACTCGCTAGACTATCCTCTTTACGTTAATTGAGAGAGGGTATATCTTGTGACCCCTGAGGGTGCTGGGTGGTTCATTATTTATTCTTAAAACGACCCCTTAACCCGTCAGCGCTCGGGTTAATTTGGAAAGGTCTTACATCTATGGTAACTAAGTTATCAACGACCAGGTGACCATTCGGAAAGGGTTTACTTTTCTTGCATTAGAATTTTATAACTAAGTTCTAACTCAAAAAGGTGGAGTGTTTTCAAGGAATTTTCCCCGTGTTGGTCCAGGCTCCTTTACAGAATAGATCATCTGCCTTCCTGCCAGGCAGCTCATGAAAGGCGAGGATAGGCGTACCGTCACTAACACCGTGACATCCTACTAGAGGGTTTT
>NJDD01005716.1:55282-69681 GCA_002245505.1 Calephelis nemesis
CTGCGTTTCTGCCAGGCAGCTCGTAAAAGGTGAGCACAGGCTTTCCGTTACTAACACTGTGACATCCTACTAGGTGGTAGAGTTTCGCAGCGCTTCGTCAGGATTCGTACCAGCGTTTGACGTTATACCGTTGGCGTGTTCCGGTTTGGAGGGTAATGAAGCCGGTAAACTTACTTTTTCTCTTGGCCTAAGATACCGGTCTCAGGTTGGCAACGCATCATTAAGACCTTTGTTGTCTCTAGGTGGCGTGAATTTCTTAGCATCAGGTAATCCGTCTGCTTGTTTGCCTTTCATTATCATAAAAAAATACAAAAAGTCACATGATTTGAATCCTAAGTAGTTCGAATATAAACGTCGTCAGATTTAAACAAATGGTGCAGGTTCAAATCTTGTTTAAAATAAGTATATTCATTGAAAATTAATGAAAATACAATTATGTTTGTAGTGTATCAGTTTTCAGTTTAAAATATAATTTTCCTTTATTCTCTTCAAAACTAAGACTAAACCCCAACGTCAAGTCCTGTTATCGTATCTCCCAGAGTCAGTAAGCTGCTCAGCTCCACAGACCATTTGGGTCCGCTCCAATCCGAATTTAGAGGAAAGCAATAACTGTATTAATATCTAGCTTACTGCTTGTTCTAATCCTGATAATATTTGAAGCACGGATTCAGTATGCAAACAGCTTCGCTAGCTTATGATCGTGGCTTTATTTAATGTTCTTTCGAAAAACCTATACACATCAGTACATTGTATGAGTATCTTCACGCCCATATCCCCGGTGAGGTAGTCAGAGGCACAACCAGGGCGCCCACGACTAGCAAAAGACACTAAGTCCCACAATGTGATTGGTGGCAAGCCTATCGACAACAGGGCGTATATCCAATCCCGAGCAACATTTTCTTACTAAAAATTTTGAAAAACTGAATTTGCTTTATGTTGCCCGATCCGAGAATCGAACCCGAGACCTCAAGAAGTCAAGCCTAAACCTATGAATCATTTACAAAAAATGTGGTAAATATGAAGTTAGTTGCCTATGGCCTAACAAATCAGATACATTGGTAACTTTAACATTTAATTTAAAATATGATGGTATTTCAGTAGAATAGACCATTTGCCTTTAACCGCCTCGTCGGTCGAGTGGCTAGCGTTCACGCCTAACAACATCGACCAACCGCGCGGCTCGGGTTCGATTCCCGACGGAGACAGGCATTTTTGTGATGAACATTTAGATGTCTGCATTTCCGGGACTGGTTATTAAATTTATTCTAGTACCTGTTCAAGTATTTATATGTATTAGTATCGTTAACTCATAATACAAGCATATAATTTGTTTACTTTGGGGTTAGATTCAATTTGTGTGACTTGTCCAGAGATATTTGTTTTATTTATTATTTGCTTTCCTATTTGGCAGCTTACAATAGATTAGTAAAGGTTTAACAAATCATTACCAAAAAGACCGCTGACCGAGAAGGGATTAGCTTAACGGTTTGTTGCCGTCATGATGAGGATCTCATGGCCCAAATCAGAGGGTAAGATAAGTAGTGGACTTAAAAATTAAGCTTAGTAGATGGGTACCTACAAACAGAGGTGGACAAAGGACAGTGACGCACTAACAATATCTGTGGCCTCTGTCAACCCCTGGTTGACTTTTCCCTATAGGACTGACTTTAGTTCAATATTACGTTCTATAAATTAACAAATATTACACATAAATAAGTTAAACTCCAAAATAGAATTTTAGTAGCGGGTGCCAAAGTCAGAAAAAATGTAGCATAGGTACAATTGAATGAAAATTAGAACTGTCATTGTATACCTGAAAAGCTGAAGATAACTAATTATATTGCATCCGTTTAAATAACTTTCTAATTACTACAACATATGTCACTATCTTTTTAAAATGAGTAAAGATCTTGTTCAAACTCAATTCCACAAGGAAGTGTTCTCGAATGCATCCTATTTTTATTGTACATAAATGACCTCTCCAAAATATTAAATGAATTCTGTGTATTATTTGCTAATGACATATCTTTTTTGACTTCATGTAACAAATATAAAAATCTTAATCAAAATTTTACTGACATTTTTAATAAAAAAAAAAAGTATCTTCACGCCCATATCCCCGAAGAGGTAGGCAGAGGCACAACCAGGGCACCCGCGACTAGCCCAAGATACTAAGTCCCATAATGTGATAGATGGCAAGCCTATCGCCAACCGGGCACGTTTCCAATCCCGACCAACATTTTTTTTTTTATTAGAAAATTGGAAAAACCCAATTTTCTTTTTGTTGGCCGACCCGGGATTCGAACCTCGAGACCTCACGCAGTCAAGTCCAACACCCGGACCGCTCGACCACAGAGGCGACATTTTTAATAATATAATTAAATGGATGAATGAATATAACATTGACATTAATTTTTCTAAAACAAAAATAATGCAATTTAGACACTACAAAAAATCCCCTTAACTTAAACTTTATTTATAATAATAACAAGATTGAATGCGCTGACACATTTTCATTATTAATAATAATAATAATAAATCCCTGGACAAGTCACACAAATTGAATTGAATCTAACCCCAAAGTAAGCAAATTATATGTTTGTGTTATGGGTGTTAGTCAACGATACTAATACATAGAAATACTTAAATAGATACCAGAATAAATTTAATAAACACCCAGACCCGGAAATGCATCTAAATGTTCATCACACAAACGCCTGCCCCCGTCGGGAATCGAACCCGAGCCTCGCGGTTGGTCGATGTAGTTAGGCGACTAGGATAGCCACTCGACCAACGAGGCGATCAAAATTTTAAATATTGACTCAAACTTAAATTGGAAAAGTCATATCAACAAAATTAAAAAAAAAAAACTAGCTTTTTATATGGTCGATGGGAATTACGTAGGGTTACCGATCTCCAAACTGCTATATTTGCCTATTACGCATATGCTAATTCATGGCTCACGTACGGTATTTTACTTTGGGGAAATAGTGTAAATGCAAAAGATATATTCATCTCCCAAAAAAAATGTATACGTACCCTAGCAAGCATCCAAAAGTCTGAATGTTGTAAATCCTATTTCAAAAATCTTAAAATTTTAACTTTACCTTCAATAATTATATTTCAAGCTTGCAAATTTGTCAGAAAATATCCAAATTTATTTAAAAAGCAAACAGACAATCCTCGACGGTTCGGAGTTAGAAACAAATTTAGAATTAGCCCCGTCAAAATTAAAAATACATAGTTCCGGACCATATGTTATGACAATAAAGACTTATAATAAACTACCAAATGAAATAAAATCAGAGATGAATGACCTAAGGTTTTCAAAAAAAATAAAGAGGGTACATATGTCCTTCAAACAACTATTGGGAATACCTTGTAATACCTTTGTGACATATGAAGCTATAAATGATTGATTGATTGAAATCAAAAAAGTTGCACTTAAATGTATATAAACAGTTGTAGACTTTTTTTATATCTGTAAAAGAGAAAAAAATAATATTTATATGTAAAAATTTAAACTAACAAAACATATCATATTTTAATCTATTTATGTTAAACCGTAAATGTTTATAAATACTTTTTTAGAATTCACATTCTCTTAATGCGAAAATAAACCTCGTTTAGTAGTTTTTGAGATTATCTAAACCAGAGGTACGGTAACTGGAACCAGAGATGTTTGTTCCGACCGACCCAATAAGGGAAACATATGTGTTCTTACAAAATACAAAGCCCAAGTATTTATTAGCGACATTAGTTGTAAAAGTCCCCACAATTGGTCGTTCAACGGAGACATTAAGCTTTCGACATTGCTCTAGCAAAGTATTATCCAGCTAATAACAATGAAAAGAACATTTATTTTAATGCTATTTTCATGGAAATGTAACTTATTAACAGATGAAAGATTCGTGTAAAAGTTCTAATTAGAGCATTCAAAAAGCTCGAGATGCGACAACCCTATCACATGCTGGTTTTAGCATAGTAATTTTCATTATTTCATCACCAGTTTAGTTAGTTATAGACAGGTGGCAAACTGTTGCACCAGCTAGTTCAGATTCGTAATACCGACTCTCCTGTTCCTGCTGCCATAATGCCAATGTCATGTTCCAGGTAGTGTAGTCGGTAGACTTGCACAATGGGTCTATCATGGGATGATAGACCCAAGGGACAGCGACGCACTTATTACATTCATGGTGCCTATAGGCCGCTGTCACATCTTATCATTAGAAGACAGTGTCCTTGTTGGCTAAGTATTGCCATAAAAAAGAAGAATGATTTTTGAATGTTTGTGAATGTTGAAGAATGGCTTATTCGCTTTCTATAAAATTTAAAAAAAAACAATTAAAAATTTAATCCTTAAACGATTTTTATTAAAACTCGATTGTAGAGAAAAAAATTGAATACACAGTCAAAGATTTAAGATCAGTTACATTTTTTTATCAAGTCTTTGAATAAATGTTTTTTTTGACGATATTCGAAGGCAAACAAGCAGACGAATTTCCTAGTGGTATGAAATTCTCGCCGACTAGAGACACCAAAGATGGTAATGGTGCGTTGCCAACCAGAGGCCGGGATGTTAGGCCTCGAGCAAAAGTAAGTTGACCGGCTACCTTACCCTCCGAACCGGAACACGTCATGACGTGATGGCGGCAGGAATATGTAAGTCGGTGGTACCAATCCGGGCGAATCGCTGCGTAACTCTACCACCTAGTTAGATGTCACGGTGTTAGTGACGATAAGCCTATACTCGCCTTTTACGAGCTGCGTGGCAAGGAAGGCAGATGGTCTATTCTGCAAATGAGCCCGGACGAACACAGGCGGTTTTGTAAAAAAGTTTCGAAACTTATGATCACCCTTGCAAGTTGCTTTAACAGTACTCCACGAACCCGTTTTGCCTAACCTACCCTTTTTCGAACTGCCACCAGGACTTCGGATAGTCTATTGTATACTGAGGACTCTGATCAAAACTGCGGAAACTAACTATTACTTATTTATCAAGTTTGATGAAGTTACAGATTACAAACGACGATCGTTTTGTTTGTAACGAGTTTGATCAAAATCAGTTTATCTCTTTTCCGCAGCTTAACCCAAACAAATAGTGATTCGAGATTTTATATATAACTATCACTAATTATTTAAATCGCAATAAATAAAACTTCCGAAAGTTTATGGTCATACTTATTGCTTCGTAGCACAGCGCTACGGAAGTGCTACATCGCTACGAATTTCTTATAAAGAGCGTTATATTTTTACAAGCTCTTATTTAACTTAGAATATAGGTATGTACGTTCGTATAGAATATTGGAAATTAATTTCAAAATAGCATGCAATTTAAAGTTCAAGCGATTGAGCTTTTTGACATACACACGTATGTTTTATGACAAAGAAATATTGTGATATTATACCTCATGGAGGTGATAAAAATGAAATTAAATGAAAATGAAATTAATTTATTAGGTGAATACGTGTATTAGAAGCTGTTACAAAAGATGTGGTCTAGTGGTTCAGGTATTGGACTTGACTGCGTGAGGTCCGGGTTCGAATCCCGGGTCGGGCAACATAAAGATAATTGGGTTTTTCTAATTAAATAAAAAAACGTTGCTTAGGATTGGATATGTGCCCGGTTGTCGATAGGCTTGCTATATTTATGACATTTATAACATTGTGGGACTTAGTGTCTTCGGCTAGTCATGAGTAGCCTGGTTGTACCTCTGCCTACTTCTTTAGGGATATGGGCGTGAAGATACTTTTTTTTTGTTACAAAAGATATTTTATATAACGCCTATAACGACATATATACCACATTATGTTGTGCAAATAATTTTATCATTATACAAATGTATCATTTAGATAGAATGTATGATTATCACGTTTTAATATTTCAAAAAAAATTAAAAAGGCAAAGTATGGTCACTGAATTTCATTAAAGTAACGTATAGTAAGTAAGGTATTTAAGTTTGTTCCATACGTCTTCAATAGTCCTTTTCTGTAGTTTCTTAGGCCTATTGCCGAGAATAAACCTTAATAAAATATAGTTTTAAAGTGAACAAGGGTGAGCATACACAGAACTACGATAATCTCAATGACGGTCTGTGGTAGATAAAACCTACCAAGTGATTCTTAAGATTAGAGCTATTTATAACCACAATGTAAGGGATTGCTTCCAAGAAAAATCAAAGAAATAAATATTTTAATCCTTAACTTTTTTTATGATATTGGAAGGCAAACAAGCAGACGGATTTCCTGATGGTAAGAAATTCATGCCGCCTAGAGACACCAAAGGTGGTAATGGTGCGTTGCCAACCTGGGCCGGGACCTTAGGCCAAGAGCAGAAGTAAGTATACCGGCTACCTTACCCTCTATATATGAGGTGGTAATGGTGCGTTGCCAACCTGGGCCGGAATTTTAGGCCAAGAGCAGAAGTAAGTATACCGGCTACCTTACCCTCCGAATCGGAACACGTCGTGACGTTATGGCGGCAGGAATAGGCAAGGCGGTGGTACCAATCCGGGCGAGTCGTTGCTAAACTCTAAAACCTAGTCAGATGTCACGGTGTTAGTGCCGGTGAGCCTATGCTCGCATTTGACGAGCTGCCTGTCAAGGAAGGCAGATGGTCTATTCTACAAAGGAGCCCGGACCAACAAGGGGATTCTCAATATATTTATGAGAACCTAATGAAGTTTCAAAAAAATGTGATGTTCTCTACTTAGTGACGAGAAAAAAATAACCTAGCATCATTATACAAAACACGTATCAATTAAATCAGTGAATCCTTTTGGATTAATATATACATCTTGTTGTGTTTATCCCAACGTTATTGTATGAAAGCGAGAGTTGGGTATGTCAGAATAGAAGATAAATAAGAAGATCATGAAAGTAGGATAAATGAGGTCGAAATGAGTGCACTACGGAAAATCTGTGGTGTAACGCTCGCTGACCGCATTCGTAATAGTGATATCCGAGAAAGATTGGGATTGAAAGAAAGTGTTGGTGTTAAAATGCGATAGGGCATGCTTCGCTGGTTCGGTCATGTGGAAAGAATGACAGCTGAAAGATTGACAAAGCAGATATACAATGCGAATGTGGATGGATGTAGGTACCCGGGGAGACCAAGGCTGACATTTCACGATCAGATCAATCGGATAGTATCCGAGGGATAAAAGGGTAATGAATGTGAAGGAAGCAAGACAGGTTTGTCAGGATCGTGAGGTCTGGCACTCGATATTCTCTGGCGTAAGGGAGTTGGCGTGAAGATATGTATGTATGTATGTGCATCTTGTAAGTAAATAATTTGTTTTAAAACACTGGAACTAAAAGTAAACATTAAATGCCATACTTACAAATTCGTGGGCGTATGCAATCGTTAGATCAAGATTGGTCTATGCTTCCGAGTTTAAATGGTATCAGTCAGCAAACAGGCACACGGATCTCTCGATGGTAAAGACAACCGTGACCTGTATACACCATAGACATATAGGTGCGTTGCTCTCCTCTACCCTGGATGTCCTAAAGATGATTCAAGTCTATCGCCTACTTTACTTTCCTGACCGGAATATGACAGTGACCGGAATACTAGATAAATTGGTACCTTAAATAATTTATGGTGTTGGTAGATATTTATTTTAACTATGCTCTTTAAATAGTGCCTGTGAAGGCAGAAAGGTCTATTCTACTTATGGAGACAGACCAAAAGAAGGGTCAATAAGCTTTTTAGATACATTAACTAAATTATATATGGCTAATCGTATCTGCGGTCAAGCGGTCCAGGTGTTGGACTTGATTGTCCCGGTTTCGATTCCAATTTTCTAATAAAAAAAAATTGCTCGGGATTGGATGTGTACCGGGTTGGCGATAGGCTTGCCACCTATCACATTTGTGGGACTTAATGTCTTCGGCTGGTCGTAGGTTCCCTGGTTGTGCCCCTGCCTACCTCTTCTGAGATGTAGGCGTGATGATACTTACTTTCATGGCTACTCTGCTGTTTTAATAAAACTTGAATCAAGAATCGTATTAAAAAACCAAGTACAATTTTCAGATATTGTAAATTACTACGAAAGCTTTTGCATCAAACACTCAAACTCTTCCATCTATCAATCATTGTTCTCAGTGAAGGATATTTTCCCCAGCTTTATAAATGCACACGAAAATACGACGAATTTTTCGAGCAAAATATACGGCTTATACTCAGAATTTTGAGGCAACCTGTTGCCCATAAATACCAGGAATAAAAAACCTTTCTTATGAGAGAATATCTTGGTTTAGGGTTGACACATTTGTATAAAAACATATCATGTGTCATGGTAATACTTTTTGATATATAGACCTAAGCTATTGAATTTCCTGTTGATAATCCTTTTGAATATAAAGAATAATGGCAGAATATTACTTGGCATACATTCAGCTTAAGAATATATTCAAGACTTCAATACTATGTCCACTATGTGCTATGTTTACAATAAGCCTGGTAAAGATGTGGTAGTCAGAATTTTGGAATGGGTAAAAACTTCTAAACTCGCGTCTGGACACGTGACTTGAAATTTTGTTAGACGCAAATTGGTGAGACGGCGCAGGGCGTTTGCGCGAATGTTCGTGTTGTCATGTTTGTGTACGATAGCGCAATAAATGAATATTGTATTCTACCACGTAAATGACAGTATATTCATACTGGTAATTAAAGCAATTCGTGCAAAATTATTACCTAACTATTCCAAAACATCAAAAATGTACAACGTTATTATTCAAGTTTTCACTTCTACCGGCACTCCCGGAGTGCAACCCGTTTGTTTTAAATCGGGTAGGTGAAATGTACTGGACTTTTTGACAAAGGGTATAAGTAAACACTTGCTCTAAAGGACAACGATTTGACTTTCTTTCGTTCAGCTTTATTCAACTACCTTGACGGCCAAGGACTAAGACGTCAATTGTCTTTTTATCATATTTTTAAAGAAAGAAACACTTGTACTGTTTTACTTATCACTTATAATTTATTACTTTGTAATTAATAGCCTACCGGTTTCGCTTATACAGCATCATCAGGGCTAAAACTTAAACTACTATATACTACTTAGGTAGTTTAAGTTTTAGCCCTATAAACTTAAACTACTATAAACTACTTAGGTAGTTTAAGTTTTAGCCCTCATGATGCTGTATAAGCGAAACCGGTAGGCTATTAATTACAACGTAATAAATTATAAGTGATAAGTAAAACAGTACAAGTGTTTCTTTCTTTAAAAATATGAATATTTGGAAGTTTTACCAAGTGCCGACGATGGAAAGTATCAAATATGTCTTTTTATCAGTTTTTAAATCAACATTTTGTTATACAACATTGTGTTATAAATGTTCTGATTAAATGTAAATTAACCTCTGCGTGTGCGGCCGCCAATAAGTTACTTCTTAGTCTCTTTTCAATTTACCATTGTTGGTCCGGGCTTTTTTGCAGAAAAGACCATCTGCTTTCCTGCCAGGCAGCTCGTAAAAGGCGAGCATAGGCTTACCGTCACATACAGTTCTTCTTCTCACAGCTTACAGTTCTCTTAGTAGAGGCGCTGTTCATACAAATATTTTACGGAGACGCTAACGAGGCTAGCGCTGTAAACCCATGGTCCAAAAACACTCGAAAAATTTGATACATTTTGAATGAATCGCTTAGGTACTAGCCTCAACACATGAGTTTGATAACGTGGCTACAACATTCATATTTTTTGTAAATTGAAGTCTTTTTTGACCGACTTTAAACATACAAAATAGCTTAAATTTGTATCTAACACTTACATATGTTATAACCGAATACCATGATAAATAATATGGTCGCAATAAAAAAGCAAAAACAATAATTTTGTTTTCAATAATTACTAAGACGGATAAACAAAAGCTGTGTATTATTCTTGATTTCTATGAGATTTCATCAACGAATACAAACTTCTTGACCACCATCAAAAAACGATTATTCGTAATTAAAAAATGGGTTCATAAATGAAAGAGAAATCTATAAACATACCCAAAAATAGAAGAGCCAAACATATACATTTCCAATTTTTCAAAATCAGTTTTGTATAATTTTATGTTCATCTGATTAAGATTAAGCTCATGTAATTTTTTGGTTGCCAAATAGGCATGACATTCTGGCTACGGAACAATGGCGCACCTACAACATCTATGGTTTTTTTTATGACATTGGAAGGTAAGAAGCAGACGGATTTCCTGATGGTAAGAAATTTCCGCCGCCTAGAGACACCAAAGGTGGTAATGGTGCGTTGCCAACCTGAGGCCGGGATGTTAGACGTCGAGCAAAAGTAAGTTTACCGGCTACCTTACCCTCCGAACCGGAACACGTCATGACGTTATGGCGTCAGGCGGCGTTATGTAGTCAGGTGTCACGGTGTTAGTGACAGTAAGCCTTCGCTCGCCTTTTACGAGATGCCTGGCAGGAAGGCAGATGGTCTATTCTTCAAAGGAGCCCGGACCAAATCGGGAAGTATGGTGTTAATTTCTACGATTCTCTCTAATCTAGAGAGTCGTTTTCACCTAAATTCAATTAATTCAGGAATTTAACAAGAAGAATATCTAAAAGCAAATGACTACAAGGCGCTTAAAAGCTTACAATTACTTAATTAACAACAAAAATGCAATTTCCGCTGTTAATTATTTCACACAATGCTCCAGGTAAATTAATTATGAAATAATACCTGGAAAGCAAAATATTTTGTTTCGCCGAACAAATTTTGGTAATTCCGCTACGTAACCCCTACCAAGAACAAACTCATTTCAATATGCAAATGTTAGAGAATTCAGACGAGGTATATCGCGTTGATGGGTTACAAATTGAATTCTCGCTCGAAACGAACTCGCAGGGTAATGTGTCAGTAGAGCAGCTATTTTCAAGCGAGTTTACGTTTCGATTACCGTGGTAATGGCTTTTCTGTGAGCATCTTTAGTGTATAGTGTTTATTAGCTGTACCTGGATGTTCTAAGTTTTATAATATTACGAAGTTTTAGCTGAATTTAAATATCTTTAGAATCTATATATTAATACGTGATGCAAAAACTTTGAACTAAGTCCCACAATGTGATAGGTGGAAAGCCTATCGCCAACCGGGCACATATCCAATCCCGAGCAACATTTTTTTTATTAGAAAATTTAAAAAACTAAATTTCCTTTTTGGTGTCCTACACATCAAGTCTAACACCTGGACTGCTAAACCACAGAGGCTGTATATACTCTATATACTCTATCTCTATAATAATAAATATTTATAAATAAGTTTTTTATACGTAAATTACGAATAAATATGATGTGTTTTGAAAATTACGTTCACATAACATGTTTGCTGCTAGAGATAGTTGCTGGTTGACCGGTGAATAATACTTTAACGTATTTGTTCATATCTTTCACAATTTTTGTCCTTTAAAATAATATGCTTTTCAAGGTAAACTTAAATATTTTTTTGTAAATATAGTCCGAAAAAAGTGTCCGCAATACAAATTTGATTTCAGAGAAAAGTGTTAATTGTTAGAAGTATTCTAAACATTATGTAGTATTTACTGGTTCCAGGACAAACTTTATATGGAAAGTGGTCAATCCTCTTTAAAAAAAAAGAACAGACGTTGCCGTTTTAAAATCTGTCTAATGTAACTTTTTTCTTGCGAATAGTGTAAACATTTTAACATTATTACGTAATTAGTTGTTTATTCGTTGATCAAGTAACATTGATTTTTAGATAGCTTTACTCCATCATTATTGGTTTAGACCAGGGTTTCCCAAACTATGGGTCGCGACCTACTGGTGGGTCGCAAAACAATATTGAGTGGGCCCTGTCTGTAGAATAACACACTACCCTACCATTATTATACAATATACCATACGACCGACAATTCAATTGTAATATTTTTTTGTAATTATTTAATTAAGAGTTAATCAATTACATAAATTATTAAAATAATAAAAAAAGAGTTCAACCTTAGTCTATTTTTCATACTGGTAACAGTTGAATGTCCTAGAGGTGGGTCCCGATTTTGGAAACTTTTTTTTGTAGCCCGTCGTCGGAAGTCGTAGCCCTAACAACTTTGGGAACCACTGGTTTATACGTTGTCGTGTGAAACGTTATCTTTTCTGATGTTTATTAAAAACGCACCAAATCATTACATTTTTTCCTTAAATTTTGAATATCTTCCTTTCTATTCTTATTTTTTCGAGAAATGTACCTTATAAATAAATTTGTGTCAATATGCTTCTTACATTGCAAATCCAATCAAAATGGGTGGAGTTGTTTCTTGTGGCAGGGCTAGAAACTAACAAACAAACATCTTGTCTTTCGATATGGAAGTATGTTTACTTGTGATTGTGCCTTTCACATTGCAAGAAATTGAAAATTTGATATTCTTTCATTTATTTTGTTACATAGAAAACTCAATTATATGTAACTCCTGAGATATATGTATGAAGTTTAAACCCTGACAAGGGGTGAGTTATTACATGTAATAACATAAAATGAACCTTTTTAAACATGTCCTGTGTCCATCATCAGCTATATCGTCACACGCTCGTCTGACGTACTGCTGATTAGGGTAGGCTTAGAGCATGCTTTAATATAGAGCGACAGTTTTCTTGTAGACACTCCAACTGTACCATACTATACCAAAATATAATATTACCTGCTATGCTTTTGAGTCAAGTTGTAATTTAGATGAAACATATTTTTTTAAAAATTGAAATAATATTTTACTTTGGTTTTTAATTTATATACATAATGAATACATGTTATCAATAACATAGTTGATAATAACCAAAATTCATATTATTCTTACATCTTTACACAAAATGTTGTTACATAATATTTTCATTTTGCATAGTAACCGTTACAGTAGTCAGGACAAACAAATAAAAACAATAAAACTAAAATTATGATTAAAAATATGATAGTTTGATACTAAATGTCTTCCTATACATTGAAATTATATGATTTATAATAACTTTTTATATAGCAAGCTGAGCTACTTTACTTTACTTCGCCTATTTTATACCAAAATATTTGAAATTATTGCTTTGTAGTGAAGTTCAATAAATAGAAAACGTGTAAAAAAACGCTCTCAATAATTAGAAATAAAAATGTATGGTAGTAATATCGCTTTGCACTCTTTGCTTAAGTATACTCTAGGAATTACAATCTAATTTATTATGTCATTTCATATGTAAATCGTATTATCGCATAAATATGGGTATAATTATTTTAGGCTGTATCTCTGCAAAGGTTTTATACAAGGTAAGAGGATTTCAAACAGAATTTCTGTATTTGTTATCCCTTTTTGTCGTAATTAGACAAACAAATAACTTTAGGAGGGCAACCCTTAGGTAACTGAATTAGATATTATGCACAAAGAAGTTAATTAACGTTATCTTACAAATGTGTTAATTTATTATCTGTTTATAATCGTTTAATTTATTTAACTCCTTAATTGAAAATGTGTAGGTACCTATATGTAAGATGTCTTGTACGTTCAAATGTTTCTCTGTATTTTTTCTGTATTCTCATTTCAAGTTATTTGGCCATTTTAATACTGAGTGATGTTATATCTAATATTTCTTAACTACGAAACTTATGACTTATTAAATTACGGTACAATATATCACAAACTATTAACAAAAAACAAAGTAAAGTATCTTCACGCCAATATACCTGAAGAGATAAGCAGGGGCGCAACCAGAGAATAAACGGTGAGCCGAGCATATCGGGCCTATCGGGTACACATCCAATTCGGGGCAATATTTTTTTATTTGAAAATTAGAAAAACCACATTTCCGTTTTTGTTGCCCGGCCTCGAACTCATGGGACCTCATGAGGTCAAGTCCAACACCTGGTCCGCTAGACCACAGAGGCAATAGAATCGAAATACGCATTAATGAATTATAGACCAAATTATATTTCCATTTTTACCTTGAAACTATTTAGTAGGCGGTATAAAAAGTATCCTGTAACCTTCGTCATAGCATAGTGTACCAGTCAAATGTCTTTATGTTACGCAAATTCGGTGTGAATCGCGATCATGATACAGACAGACAAAAATATCTACAAATAGATCTGCCCTCTTTTTAGTGGCCTACACATATTTTTTTATTATCATAAGTAGACAGAATTAACTCTTCTACAGTTTTATCATAAGTGTGATTAAAAAATCTCACGTAGGATGGAAAAAAGTGAAGGAAATAAGTAAACAGTTGCACATACTAAGCATTTTTATATTTAATTTAAATAGATTAAAAAGACTACAATTAGTAAGGTAACACAGTAAGGGCCACTTGCACATTCTCGGGTTATGGTTAATATTGAGTTAAACTGTCAAATATAAGGTGATTTAACCCTAGTTAGGGGCTAACTCAGTGTTAAATACTTAAACCA
>NJDD01005716.1:69705-80643 GCA_002245505.1 Calephelis nemesis
CGCGCCCGCCGCGGTCGCGTCGTTTTGGGACTTAGTGTCTTCAGCTAGTCGTGGATGCCCTGGTTGTGACTCTGCCTATCTCTTCCAAAATATGGGCTTGATGACACCATTTTAAATTTTTTAGTAATAAAAGTTTTGCAAAGAAATCAATAATTATTCAGTTGGCGATAGTTTTGCCACCTATCACATTGTGGGACTTAAGTACCTTGAGCTAATCGTGGGTGCCCTAGTTGTACCTCAGAAGATATTTCTTTGGTAAATGTAAGCTTTTAAATTATATATCTTTGATGAAATCTTACATATTGTATTATTTTAAACAGTAAGACCATAATCCGCAAAAATTGGTCAAAACCCGCAAGAACAAAAACAAATTTATCAAAAATAAGAAATTTATTACAAAAAAGAGTTTTTAATTTACTTTTCCCGAAACTCTCAAAGGTGTTTAATAAATCATTGCAAAGACGAAGAGCCTTCAGGGTCAAAGGCTGGAAAAATTAAATTATTCTTCTTATTCTGCCCATCTTTCTTGTAAAAAATTGTAATTGCAAAACAAATTTTGATACTTTGTGCTTTATATCATTAGGAGTTGTCAAAATGCTCTATAATTTTTTTCCGGTATATGCATGTATCTTATCTTGATAACGTAGAAACAGTTGGTGGTGGTGAAAACCTTAACCTTCTTTATCATCTTTTGATAAACTCTTATCTTCGAGCACATAGCGCACGGGGTGGTAGAAATAGGTAATTCGGACGAGCTGCCGTACAGCACTCTTTCACCCAGGTATGGCTGACTGCACTGGTGGGATAATCCACTATCCAACAAAAGGCCAAACGATCCTCTTAACAAGAGGACAAAGCTACGCAAAATTTTCTAGTAAATGTATACATGTATAAAAATCAATGACACTTTAGGCTATAATTTTATAACTCAAAAATCCAAATCAAATATTTAGGCTTTGTTCGGACTATTTAGTAGATGGTTCATGTGAAGTTTGGATAAAATCAGTTAAGCGATTTTTCATTTATTACATTTTTTGTAACAAATGAATCCAACAAAATACCCATTCACAAAACGATTCGCCGTTTTGTGAATGTGTATTTTTCAGTCTAACTGAAACTTTTTTGAGATGGGGATTGTGCTGTCATATTGAAAAATTTTTCAGTTGTTTTTTTGTGTTTTGTTGTGTAACGTAATTCATATTCCTTGTCTACATAACAACCTCAGTAGTTATAATATGATGCACATTATGATTGATGTAAGTCGATGATAAGTTTATCTCATCCCTGTGCGTGTACTTATGTACTTACTTGAATATGGATTTTTAGAAGAAATAATTAAAAAATCTATAACGAAATATGACTAAATCGTATAACTTGTATGAAACTATAACACTTGTGTGAATGTAGCAAAAAGTTTCTAAAGCGGGCAACTTCATGACGTTACTTTTGCGTAACGTTGCGTAAAAATTTCACTCTCATCATCTTTTAATAACGCGCCTTAAGAATTATAACTTCACAAAGTATTATACGTCATACAACATTTCTTTTTTTTATTATATTGGAAGGCAAACAAGCAGACGGATTTCCTGATGGTAAGAAATTCACGCCGCCTAGAGACACCAAAGGTGGTAATGGTGCGTTGCGAACCTGGGGCCGGGATATTAGGCCTCGAGCAAAAGCAAGTTTACCGGCTACCTTACCCTCCGAACCGGAACACGTCATGACGTTATGGCGGCAGGAATAGGTAGGTGGTACCAATCCGAGTCGCTGCTAAACTCTACCACCTAGTCAGAATTCACGGTGTTAGTGACGGTGAGCATTTGCTCGCCTTTTACGAGCTGCCTGGCAAGAAAGGTAGATGGTCTATTCTACAAAGGAGCCCGGACCAACACGGGGATTCTTTAAGGACCAAATTGAAAATTTTTAGGAAACCAAACCAAAAATAACAGCTCTATATAATTTCTTCCGAAATATCATCATCAAGGATGTCTAGTCCCTTTACAAAACGAAAGCATTATTTATGACAGTTATTTATTTAGGTGTAAAGTCAGAATCTGCTTTCCCAGACATGAGGGTTCACCATCTCGTTTGTCCAGAGGTTACTTTAAAAACTTTTTACTCGTTCACGAGGAGTAGGTTCGATTTCTGACAGGCACTGGCATTTACCTGATAAAAGCAGATTTGAAATTATGCATATCATTTAATATACTAGCCGTTCCACCGAACTTCCACCACCACCTATTTCAGTTTGTATGGGAAAAATTAAATTTTTTTTCCTTATTTTTGTGTGAAAATTTCAGCTTATCAAATTTTAATAGTCTAGTTCTGATAGTTTTAGAAAAAGTGTGTGTGACATAAGGACAAATTGACAGACAAATGAACGTGACGAATCCATAAAGGTTTCGTTTATCGGCCTTTGGCTACGGAACGCTAAAATAGAGAAGTTATCGCAAATAGTTCTTTTTCTTAACTTATCAATTTTATTGAGCCTTCTTAGTTTTAAATTTAATATTTAATTAAATTAGTTCAATAATTTCTAGCTGTATTGAGGTTTTATGATAATATTATTAATGAAATAGCACTGCTTTAAATTAATAGACTACAGCTAACTGCTAATATAATAGACTACAGACCCATGCCAAAAATAGATGGGTCATATGAACCACCAGGTGACGTATATAGGACGAAATAAGAGCATAAAATAATAAGATTCAGCACTATGCCGTCACATGTAAGCTGTCCAACTGAGTGCAGGTGAGAATTCAGAAGTGCAGGTAGAATAAGTCCGTTTTGGTCACTTATTTTTGTACGTAATTTTAGGCCATAGTCTATAAGGTAATTAATTCTTAATTAAAATGTTAGTTAATCAAGTTATTAATTAGCTAATGACGACAGTAAGGTTTGTCTTATAATAAAAAAAAAGTATCTTCACGCCCGCAAAGTATATTCCCGAAGAGGTAGGAAGAGGCACAACCAGGGCACCCACGACTAGCCGAAGATACTAAATTGTAAATTGTCTTATAATATTTTTTTAAACATTTTATTTCTAAATCGAATTAATAAAAATATGTCAGTTATTTCGAATATAACATCATTCAATATAGAGATGTATAGAGAAACAAGCATACGACTCTCCTGATGATTTTTTTTAATGACCAACCTCGCGATTTTTACAAATTTACCGGGATTTGTGGGCCGAGCAAAGTGCTCAGCCCGACACATTTTTATTTAAATAGAGTGAACTGTTCCCTAAAACACTTAAAATATAGTTAAAGATCTGATGAGTACTATGACCTTTGCAGAAAGCATCATCTGCTTCCATTGGTAAAAAGGCGTGAAGTTGCTGACCTTACATATTTAATAAAAATAGCTTCGAGCACCATTGACTGTCCCAGCCTATTGACAAAATTATCACTCAGGGTTCCCACTAGGTCCCTACGTCAAAATGAAATATTATATCTTCCGTTAGTTTCCAATAATTACAAGCAAAACTCATTTATGTGGCGTGCGAGCAATAAATTTAATCATTTGGTAAAATCTGGAATTGATTTAGACTTATTTAATACTGTTGTTGAATCGGCAAGGCGATTACTATGCAACATGTTTTTCAATAGTTAAAATAAAATTGGTATGTACTTAAATATTCATAACATATTCTTTTCGTATAGTTTATTATTGTAATTTATTTGTTCGTTTTTGGTGTTATAGCTTCTATATGTACCTACTTTGTATCTAGTTGTGAAAATCTGTAATTGGCTGACTGTTATTAATTCACATTTCTAATTATCTTGAACTATAGCTGTAGATTTTCCTATCAAATAAAAATAAATAAAACGCCAGCAACAAAGGCTGTCACCAGGGAGACTGTTCCTAGACTTGGTGCTGCGTTCTAGTTACTTAATGGACTTGATGGAGGAGTAGTTATCGTCGCTCGGCGTTAGGCGCCAGGAGCAAGAGAAATCTTCGTCGCCGAGACCGGTGGAGACAGTGTAGTGTAGTGTCTTGAGAGTTTATGTTTGGGGAGGGAAGGAGGCTTGCGGTTGACGCAGATTTTGGGTCCGGATGATCCGATAGGACGTGATACCTAACTAGTGGGAAGAGACAACGTAGCCTATATATACTATCGGTAGTTATTACAAATGGTACAAAAACCTATAGACGGGGTGTAAAGATTAGTGTGCATGACTACTTGACTACCCTACCTCAGAAACCGCATCATGACAAAGTCGAACACAGTTTATATAAGAATAGAGCAGCTAGGGTTACCCGGACAAGTTGCTTCATATGACTACACTATCAGAAGACGTACACATAAATCAAAATACATAACTCACCTTTCACAATCGGTAAAACTACCAGTAAATAACGAAACTGAGTATGAAATTTATTTTAAATATAAATATCCGTGGACAAGTCACACAGTTCTCCCCGTGTTGGTCCGGGCTCCTTTGCAGAATAGACCATCTGCCTTTCTTGCCAGGCAGCTCGTAAAAGGCGAGCATAGGCTTATCATCACCAACTCCGTGACATCTGACTAGGTGGTATAGTTTCGCAGCGACTCGCCCGGATTGGTACCACTGCCTTACCTATTCCTGCCGTCACAACGTCATGACATGTTCCGGTTCGGAGGGTAAGGTAGCCGGTAAACTTACTTTTGCTCGAGGCCTAACATCCTGACCTCAGGTTGGCAACGCACCATTACCTTCTTTGGTGTCTCTAGGCAGCGTGAATTTCTTACCATCAGGAAATCCGTCTGCTTGTTTGCCTTCCTATACCATAAAAAAAAACACAAATTCAATCTAACCCCAAGGTATTCAAATTATATGCTTGAGTTATGAGTAAGTATTTCTATATGTTTGTATCGTTGTGTTAGTCAACGATACAAATATATAGAAATACTTAAATAAATACCAGAATAAATTTAATAAATGTCTGCCCCGTCGGGAATCGTACTCGAGTCTCGCGGTTGGCCGATGTAGTTAGGCGTGTACGCTAGCCATTCGACCAACGAGGCGGTCATTGAAAATAAAAATAGGTTTAAAATTAGAAGGCTCTATCAAAAGGCAAGTCTTGGCAAAGATCGAGCTTTCGAAGTGCTCTTCGATCTACTGAGCTTTTGTTTTAAAGCTTATTTTTAGATGTTTTAAGATAAGCTTTTACTCTTTGTATTAGAAAGGAAAAGAGGATTATCAACAACAGATGTAGTAAAAATAGACGCTAGGTAAGATGATACCAGTGATAACCATTGAAAATATTGGTGCGTTCTTTCATCATTTTTACCGACTATTATATTGTTCAAACTGGACCTGGACTATGGTTATCACTAATATTCTTATAAAAAACACGATGCGTTGCCAACGTGAAACTAATATTGTAAAGCTGATATAGCCTCTGTGGTCTAGTGGTACGTTGTTGTCATTGAGTAAATGAGGTCTCTGCTTCAATGTACGAATTGGGAAACTCAAAATGTGTTTTTTTTTAATTTTCTAACAAAGTCAACGTTGCTCGGGATTAGATAATTTACATTGTTTTTTTATGATATTGGAGGGCAAACAAGCAGATGGATTTCCTGATGGTAAGAAACTCACGCCGCCTAGAGACACCAAAGGTGGTAATGGTGCGTTGCTAACCTGATGCCGAGATGTAAGGCCTCGAACAAAGTTTACCGGCTACATTATCCTCTAAACTGGAACACGTCATGACGTTATGGCGGCAGGAATTACCACCATTACCACTTTTGGTGTCTCTAGGCGACGTGAATTTCTTACCATCAGAAAATCCGTCTGTCTGTTTTCCTTCCAATGTCATAAAAAACAGAAAAAGAAAAAAACAAAAAAAGAATAATGTAATTCGGTTCTGGAACCTCGGCGATATGGGTGTACATGTATAAAATAAAAACATTTCGGTCGAATTTAGAACCCGTTTTTTTCGAAGTCGGTTAAAAATTTAAAAAAAGTGCTACGAAGTTTGCCAAATTGTTAAAAAAAGGATTGTTACTTTGCTACTCTTTAAAGCTTATGAAACCAATACTAACCACTCCGATAATCCTTTTAAAGTTGCCAATAACAACCAAGTAAAAGCCAAAAGCCCTTAAGCGAACTCCGCGCTTAGCTATCTCTTGTTCCGACATTGATATTAAAACTGTTGAAACAATTAGCCTGGTTGGCTTAAGAATTTAAGCGCTTTAAATGCTTTAATAGTTTGATAAGTTTTATCTTGTTCAGTACAAAGTGAATTTAATGTGCTCACTGCGATTTCGGAGTTCGGATTTTACTGAGACTTGAGAAGTAGTTTCTGAGGAAATTCAACTTTATTCAAAAACTGTAATACATTTAACTATTTTATAAATGCACGCCTATATGGTAGGCGTTTGGCTAGTGTGTTATACAAAAATATCAAAATCTCATCATATTTAGATGCTTCTTATAAATTTGATACTATTTCACTTTTCAGATATTTTTTTAAGTAGCGATACACAACACATCCCGTTTGGAATGCTACCCACCCCATATCCTCCTTTCTGTTATATTATAATATATAATAATTATTACTGTTATTCAGCAAAATTCATTACTGTTATTAAGATACTTCTTCACGCCCATATCCATGAATAGGTAGGCAGAGGCACAATAAGGGCACTCATGCCTAGCAGAAGACACTACGTCCCACAATGTGATCGGTGACAAGCCTATCTCACACCAGGCACATATCCAATCCTGGGCTACGTTATTTTTACTAGGAAATAAAGATTTTTTTTTTTTGGTTGCCTCCGGAGCTCAAGATATGAAAAGAAGAAAAAGCTAGATCACAAAGGCGATAATACTCCTCTAGCTATAATATGAGTGCTTACTTTTTATAGAAGAAAAGGTAATTGGGTAAGTTGGTTACTTAATTGTGACAGAAATACTTATCACCATTGAGACTTATGACTGTTTTAAATCAGGCCCAATTTAACATCGGGTGTAAATTTGATAAAAAAAAATACATAGATACATACATATTTCCACGCCAAGTCAAGTGTAGGCAGAGAGTATCGAGTGCACGATCACACGACCCTCACCTGACAAACCTCTCTAACTTCCTTCACATTTATTACCCTTTTCATACAAACACGCTGGTTTCAAAGACTTTGGACACTACCTTCGGATAATATCCGAGTGATCTTATCGTGGAATGTCAACCTTGGTTTCCCCGGGTACCTACATCTATCCACATTCGCATTGTATATCTGCTTTGTCAATCTTTCATCTGACATTCTTTCCACATGACCGAACCAGCGGAGCATGCCCTTTCGCATCTTAACACCAACACTTTCTTTCAAACACACCTTTTCTCCGATCTCACTGTTACAAATGCGGTCAACGAGCGTTACACCACAGATCTTCCGTAGTGTTCTCATTTCGACCGCATTTATCTTACTTTCATGATCTTTCTGACATACCCAAGTCCCGTTTCCATACAATAACGTTAGGATAAGCACAGAATCATGCAAAGCGAGTCTAGCTTTTTGACTCAAAACCTCGCTTTGGAATAGCTTACCCAACGCTCCATTCACACTATTCCCTGCACTCACTCTCCTCTCTACATCCGCGATGTACCTTCTATCCCTGTTTAAAAATATTAAAGTTATACTACTGTAGCTTCATGATCAAGGGTCACATTAGTTGTCATTTCTTAGTCATTTAAATGTCATTTCATACAATTGACCTACAACTACAAAAACGCCACCTACAGGAGAGCAATAGCATGGTCATCGTTCCTATTAAGAGACAGAACTCACGGAGCGATTTTTCTCCGCGATTTTATTTCAAAACTCACAAGACGGGTAATTTTTGCGGTCCCGGAGCCGCCGCGGTTGAAATTATTGCACGCAAACTTGGCGGTTAACTATCGCGCGGGCGGCGGTTGCGATTAAATAATCAGACAAATAGTACAAAATGTTCGCCTGCCAAGCGATCGCAGAGCACGCGGTCGAAAACTGCCAAAGCGGCGGGAGATCGCCGCCCGCACGATTCTACGAGTAGACGATCGCTGCCGCGGGAATCGCAAACAACCGCAGGCGTTGCGGGCGAAATTCGTGTCGTGAAATGTGAACTTACGTTCTGCATATAAATCTACAATCTCACCATGTTGGTCCGGGCTCCTTTGTAGAATAAACCATCTGCCTTCTTTGCCAGGCAGCTCGTAAAAGGCGAGCATAGGCTTACCACCACTAACACCGTGACATCCCACTAGGTGGTAGAGTTTGGCAACGACTCGCCCGGATTGGTACCACCGCCTTCTATTTCTACCGCCATAACGTCATGACGTGTTCCGGTTCGGAGGGTAAGGTAGGCGGTAAACTTACTTTTGCTCGAGGCCTAACATCCCGACTTCAGGTTGGCAACGCACCATTACTACCTTTGGTGTTTCTAGGCGGCGTGAATTTCTTACCAACAAGAAATCTGTCTGCTTGTTTGCCTTCCTATAACATAAAATATATATATATAAATATATATTCTACGGGATGGGCGCGGGTAAAAACCGCGCCATACGTTCTTAGCGGAAAGCTCAAAACGGAAGAGAAGCCGGTAAATTAGAACGAGTCGGCTATATTCATACCGACATCAGGAATTTGTTAGTAGTGTAATATCCAGTGTTATATCTTCATGAAGTTTACATTGTTTGTGCTACAAACTAACTTTGACAGCAAATACATTAAGATTTAGTAAATTAATAAATCAACAGGAAATACATTTTCGTGAACATTAGATATCGTTACGATGGCTTGGCATAAACCATGACTACAAACTGTTATTAGCCGATTAGGGAAGCGAAATAAATCAATACCACCAGTGTGGAGTGACTCGCCGAGTTTCTAATTGAAATGTTTGAGACGGTAGTTTCATAAATCACCTCCTGAGACACGGATATCGATATCCTGGAAGTGCTTAAGTTAACTACGCTTTAGTATGTACAGAGAGCAGATTTTATCTAATATAGATTTGTAGTATGTAGATAATTGTTTATTAAATCAGGCGTTATTTTGCGGTAATCCATTGTAACAGATGTAATATAACAGTTTATTGAAGTGAAACTTCTTTATCGGGGTTGGAAAAAAATTTAGTGTAACATATTTTCGTTACGCGTCACATTTTTCCGTTACGCGCCAACTTTGTTCTTATCCCTACCACGCGTGATTCGAAGTATACTTTCTCCAGCGGAGTAGGGATTGGCAATAAACTTTATTTAACCAATTTCTGTAAAGTTGCATATAGTAAATTATTTTTTGAAAAATAACGTCATAAAGAAGTTTCACTTCTTCACTTCTTGTGAACTCTTCACCTCGTACACGCACACATTTTTTTTTGATAATTCCACATAAGCAGTGTATGTGTGGCGAGGATTCTTCCAAATGACACAGAATGTGACAGTGCATGAGTTGCCTACGCTTTAGTATTATAGTGAGCAGATTTTATCTAAAATAGATTTATAGTATGTAAATACAATTTTGTTAAGTTCGGCGTTTTTTGCGGAAATCCATTGCAACAGATCTAGAATAAGCCTTTCCGCGTATGCAGTGTAACTGTTGTGACAAAAAGTCTTTCAAATGACACAGAATGTGACAAGCCTAACGTTTTCTACTGCACCCACCGCGACTAGATCACGAATACAGTAAGAGCTCGGGACAATATACATTGTCACGTTCTTCGCATGTGACAACCCTACCCTACCTTTCAGACCGGAAAATGACATTGTCATTATGGTGGCAGGAATTGCCACGTTGATGGATTCCTGCTTATGCAAATTGCTGCACAGCATTCACCACCAGTGGTATTGATGGTAAATGACCCGTTTCGCCTCGCACGCCTCTGAAAAGCTGCTACACAGAACGGTTGAAAGCCTATTTTACACAGAGGACAGTAAACCAATTTCCACAAAAGCTGAAGTTGAAGATACGGTCAGTGATGTATTCCCACATCTAAAAGGTCGATGGATTTCCATTTCTCTAACTTTTAAAACGATCTTCTTCAGCTCGTGACCACGATTAATGAAACTTAATTGAAATGCTGACCACCTACAATTAAGTCAATATGCGCTTTAAGACCCTTGACATTGAATTAATAATTAATAAATTTTTGTAAAATGTATAATTAATAAATCATTATTTTTCATAAAAACATGTTCATCTTTTGCAATGAACAACACACAAAATATACAGTTTGTTAAATGTTTTTACATACATTTTACATTTTGCCCCGTGTTCGGGCTCTTTTGCACACTAGACCACCTGCCTTTCTTGCCAGGCAGCTCGTAAAAGGCGAGCACAGGCTTATCATCACTAACACCGTGACATCTGACTAGGTGGCAGAGTTTCGCAGCGATTCGCCCGGATTGGTAGCACCGCCTTACCTATTCCTGCCGCCATAACGTCATGACGTGTTCCAGTTCGGAGGGTAAGGTAGCTGGTAAACTTACTTTTGCTCGAAGCCTAACATCCTGACCTCAGTTTGAAAACCTACCATTTCTTACAATTAGGAAATCCGTCTGCTTGTTTGACTTCCTAGATCATAAAAAAATATCATTTTGTTTTTGTTCCATTGTTTAAACGGGACATCTCACTAAACGGTAGATTTTCGCAACGATTCGCCCGGATTGATACCACAACCTTACATATTTTTGTTTTTTATAACGTCAGTGCTTGCCTTTGACGTGTTCCGGTTCGGAAGACAAGACAGCCGATAACATTACTTTTGCTCGAGACCTAACATCCCAACCGAAAGTTGGCAACGCACCATTACCTTTGGTGCCTCTAGGTGCCGTGAATTTCTTACCATCAGGGAATTCCTCTGATTGTTTGCCTTCCAATATTATACATGTAAACTTTAAAGCTAAAACATAAAATCTTTTCCAAAATCTCAACATCTTTGTTTTGTATCGCGAACTTGCCTATGAAAG
>NJDD01005716.1:93130-105683 GCA_002245505.1 Calephelis nemesis
GCCGTTAATATGTTCCGGTTTGGAGGGTAAGGTAGCCGGTAAACTTGCTTTTACTCTAGACCTAACATACCGACCTCAGGTTGGCAACGAACCATTACCACCTTGGGTGTCTCTGGGCGGTGTGAATTTATTGCCATCAGGAAATCCGTCTGCTTGTTTGCCTTTCATTATCATAAAAAAAGCCCGAGATAGCCTCATACACATTTTAACAGTGTATCCTATATAGTATTAACATCCTGTTTAGTAATTTAAACTTAATCATGCATACATTTTTGGTTATGCTGTTAACCTTATCAACAAAAAAATGCTAGTATAATTTTTTTTTATTGATATGACTGATGTGTTGCCAACCTCACGGTTCTTAGAGTCAAGATTATTTAGATTTATTAAGATATATTGGACTAAGTGACACAAATATATATTCATTTCATTCTTTTGGCGATTTACTGAAGTTTCACTTCCATCGTGTGTGAATCACACCTTTTTTTTACACAAATTGAATCTAACCCCAAAGTAAACAAATTACACGCTTGTGTTATGAGTGTTAGCCAACGATACTAATACATAGAAATACTTAAATAGATACCAAGATATATTATTATAATATAGAAGCCTCGGTTTTTCGTCGTTTAATAAAACCATGGTTCATCAAACTTAAAAGCCAAATTGTTTCCCGTCACGTCTCTAATTAGTTGTATGCATAACTTAATTTGTGACAAAGTGAATGAATGAAATAATATAAACAGTTTCAAGGGAAGGATGTCCATGCGTCATTTCAATTAACGTGCTCAAATGGACGGGCTTATGTAACAACAAGCAAGTTGAATCGTTACAAAAATGTTTCCGAGGTTAGCAGTAAACAATTTAATGATTTAAATATAATGCCATATTCTGAAAATTAAAATGCTTGTCTTACTTTGCCGATCGTGATTCTGTTGTTGTCTACAAGACAGAGCGTGCCTTAACCTACACCGCCAATTGTTTGCCGATGTGACGTTCTGGCAGTGCTAATATTAGTTTCTGTCAGTTCACACAAAACTATTGAAACTACATTACTATCTTAAATAATCTACTTAAATTGATAAATGTGTATTAAACCATAACCTTTACTCATAATTTTTGTACCCTACTTTTTTAGGTCTTCAGAAAAAAAAGTTTGTTAAGTTTATATAAGATAATAACATCGCACTATCAAACCTAAAAAACACACAAAATTTTAAATATGATCCTTTCGAATAACTGTGTTCGAAAGAAATAAACAAATTCTTGAATATATATTGAGACGTTTAAAAACTAGTTTATTTCTTTCTAACTGCATTTTTAAAATAATGAGTGTTGTTCTAATTAAATGTCCATTATTAATGATAAATCGCCATTTATCATTTTTCACGTGTTGGTCGGTGTTTAGTGTGGGATAGACTACCTACTTTTCAGCCAGACAGCTCCCAAAAAGTGAGCAAAGGCTTTATGATGATTGCTAAAAATACCACTGGTGGTAGAGTTCCGTATTTCAACTCTGGATAGGAATTCGTTATCGTATCTATTCCTGCCAACAAAATGACATGTCATACCTATTTCGGCCCTGTGAGAAGGGTGGCTACTTTACACTACATTTACACAATTAAGTAGATTCACACGACTGACCTAACACACGGCTATAGGAAAAAGACACAGAAATAATTGCAAATAAGGCCCAACACCTCGTCCTCGGAAAGCAAAGATCCTGCAACATCTATGTTGTCTAGAGACCTCGATGGTTTTTTACCATTGGGAAAGCCGAGTGCTTGTTCGTTGTCTTACAACATAAAAAATGATAACAATGTAATCGAAATAACAATAAACAAAAAATCAAGTGCCGCACTTAAACCATAAATGCGTAAAATGTAAATGTATTTGTTAGTCATTCTTTAGAAAGCTAGAGACTGACGCTACTTAATACCCCGCTATTTAAACTGGCTGACGTGAAAGATTTAAGTTAATATATTTACGATGAATATAAAAGAATATAATATGCCTACGGTGAAGAAAGCAGCATTGAATAGTAAAGTGCAATGCCTTATATGTATACATATAATAATAAATGTATTTTTTGGTAATAAGTAGAAAAAAAATAGGAGTAGCCACAATAACCAGTAACACGTTATTACATATTACACCTATGTCATCTAAATTACATTCGCCTCTGTGGTCTAGCGGTCCGGGTGTTGGGTTTGACTGCATGAGGTCCCGGGTTCGAATCCCGGGTCGACCAACAAATAGAAAATTGGATTTTTCCAATTGGATTTTTCCAATTTTCTAATAAAAAAAATGTTGGTCGGGATTGGAAATGTGCCCGGTTGGCGATAGGCTTGCCACCTATCACATTGTGGGACTTAGTATCTTCGGCTAGTCGTGGGTGCCCTAGTTGTGTCACTGCCTACCTCTTCGGGGATATGGGCGTGAAGATACTTTAAATTACATAATTTGTTTGTTATTTATTTAATACTTTATTGGACAGAAAAAGCTGGAATTTACAAAATACAGGAGAAGTAAAAATGCACAAAAGACGAACTTATCTCTAACTACAGAAATGTCTTCCATCCAACCCAAAAAAAATGAAGCTGTAAAAATGAAATTGAACGGTGTACAAAAACCAACTACCTATAATATTAAAATGGATTTCAATGTTTAATTTTATTAATAACTTCTTTTCTTTCGCATAAAACATCCTCAATTAACAACATAGTGACAAATTAATACAGCCATTGTATACCAAAGGCGCGGCTTCACACTACACCCACTGTCATGTGTATGAAATTGACCACCTTGATATATTACCTCCCGCTAACATAGTGGTCATTTGGGATCTAGCACCCAATAATACTTTAACGAATAGTCTTTAAGCTGCAGGAGCTATCAAAACTATTGCGTCCAGACAGCTCCTGCAGTTTAAAGACTTTTTTGTTCCGAGAAAATCGACAACAGCCTTTAAAAGCCAAACTTTTTTGACATACTCTTTAATATGATAGCCGAGTCGTATAAAAAAGGAAAAAAATTGCGTTTCCAATTTTCTAATAAAAATGACGGTACCCGGATTGGATATGCAAAAAGGTTTGCCAAATGCCACTTATCCACATTGCCAATTCAACTCCCTCTTTATATAACGAGACTAGCAGTTACCTACGGCTTCGCCCAGGTTTTCACAGGAACCCGTTGTGCGATCGAGATCAAAAGTAGATTTTATGTTAGTCCAGGTCACAATCTATCTGTGATCCAAATTACAGACAAATATGTTCAGCCATTCGAGCGTGAAAGAGAAACAAACTGTATGTTTGTTTTGCTAGCACACATCCTTACAAGCTTTCGCATTTATAATGCGACTGCCTTGTTGGTCGAGTGGCTAGTGTACACGCCTAACGACATCGACCAACCGAGAGGCTCGGGTTCGATTCCCGACGGGGGCAGGCATTTGTGTGATGAACATTTAGGTGTCTGTATTTCCGGATCTGGGTGAATATTAAATATATTCTGGTATCTATTTAAGTATTTCTATAATTTGCTTACTTTGGGGTTAGGTTCAATTTGTGTGTCTTGTCCAGGGATGTGTAAGAAATGAATATGTTGTCTCAACATGGACAAATTTTTCCCAGGATTGGATAAGTGCCCGGTTGGCGATAGACTTGGCATCATATATGTATCATATTGTGTGTTTTGGTAAATTTGGCTAGTCGTTAGTTTGGTCCTAATTGCGTAGAAAATGTAGGCAGTTCAGACCCTTTTTTTAATGTAACAAAATTGACGACTACAAAAAAGGACAGCAATAATTACTACCATTATTGTGAATTATTCGTTATTAAAAAAAGGTTTAAAGCTTACAAAAAAATAGTCAATGATAACTTTTATCAGAAACACATAACAAACTAGCTATTCCGGCGAACTTGCCGGAATAGCTAGTTTGAACTAGTTGAACTAGTAGAATAGACCATCTGCCTTCCTGCCAGGCAGCTTGTAAAAGGCGAGCAAAGACATCTGACTAGGTGGTAGAGTTTCGCAGCGACTCGCCCGGATTGGTACCACCGCCTTATCTACTCCTGCCGCCATAACGTCATAACGTGTTCCGGTTCGAAGGGTAAGGTAGCCGGTAAACTTACTTTTGCTCGACAGGTTGGCAACGCACCATTATCACCTTTGGTGTCTCTTGGCAGCGTGAATTTCTTACCATCAGGAAATCCGTCTGCTTGTTTGACTTCCAATATCAAAAAAATATATTTATAAAACTTAAATATAAAGAAACTGTATAGCTTGATGGATTGTACATAATTTGTTCAAAGATTGTCAATTGTCTGGTCCTTACCTGGAGCACGTTACTAGTATAAGGAGTATCCCGGCAGCTGGCACCGCGCCAGCACCCATTGTATACATTGTATAGAAATGTCCTCGACAATTACCTTCCCACATACGGCCTCCATTCCCGAGCTACAGTTTTCTTAATACTCATTTTATTTCCTATCTTTGAGATGAAAAATAAAATTCTTTCAGCTTTGATCAAGATGTTTTATTTTTTTATCAATTGTTTTAGTAGTTTATCGAAGGCTTTGTTTATTAGTTAATGCTTTTAGTAAAGAAATTACAAACACTCACCTCTGCTATATTTTTTTTAGAAACAAAGAAAGTATCTTAGTATTATTCATTATGTATATAAATATTAATATTTACTTAAAGAGAATACTCATTAATGGAATAAAAAATAAATATAAAGTTTTTTTATATTTTTTTTAGTTAGTTAGTTTCGCCTCTGTGGTCTAGCGGTTCAGTTGTTGGACTTGACTGCTTGAGGTCCCAGGTTCGAATCCCGGGTCGGGCAACAAAACGAAATTTGGATTTTTCCAATTTTCTAATAAGAAAAACGTTGCTCGGGATTAGATGTGTGTCCAGTTGGCGATAGGCTTTCCACCTATCACATTGTGGGGGTTAGTGTCTTCGGCTAGTCGTGGGTGCCCTGGTTGTGCCTCTGCTTAACTCTTCGGGGATATGGGCGTTACGATAATTTTATAAAGTTTCTTCCACTTCACCTTATTCCGAATTTTGAAGAACAGGCCAAAAATTATTTTCGTATGTAGGTCATCAAACCTGTAAACAAATCTCATGATGGTAAAAGACTAGAGTATCATTAGCACCACGGATGTTACAGGTGCGCTGTCCTGTGGAGCGGATGTTAGGCCTTTGGTGCAAGTCTGCCGGCTACCCTATACCCGTCATCACACCCACGACTAGCCAAAATCACGAAGTTCCACAATGTGAAAGGTGGCAAACCTATTGCCAACCAAGCACATCCAATCACAGGCAACGTTGTATTTATTTTAAAATTTTTCAATTTTTCTAATTTTTTGTTGCCCGACCTCAAAAGGTCAAGTCCGCTAGACCACAAAGGGGGTAGGTCAGGAATAGTAAGGGCTTATTTGTGGTCTTATCCTGGGTATTATTGTTGTAGTTGAAGTGGTATTGTTCGTTAATGCAGAATGTGCGGTCCGTCGACCAGTCCAAAGTTGATTTAATATTAAAAGTAGAAGATACGTATTGTAGCCGGAGAGCTTGAAATGGAAACATAAATTACTAGCTGACCCGGCGAACTTCGTACCGCCTTAGCGTAGCAATGATAGAAGAATAGTAGAAACTACTTTATTTTGTATAGCTGACCTATCTTACGTATGAGTACCTATTCAATTTGAACTGCAAAATTAAATATATATTTTTCAATATTTCTGAGAATTTTTGTAATATTTTTTCCGTAAGAACTTTCTCCTAATAATGACAAATACAACAAAAAAAGAATTAGTGAAATCGGTCCAGCCATTCATGCGTGATGCCGTGACCAAGAAAAACGGGTTTCATTTTTATATGTATAGATTTATTTCACACTAGTGGTCCGCCCCGGCTTTGCACGGTTATAAAATATACATATACACCTTCCTCTTTAATCACTTTATCTATTAAAATAAACCACATCAAAATCCGTTTCGTAGTTTTCAAGATATAAGCATACAATAGGACGTAGGGACAGAGGGAGCGACTTTGTTTTATACTACGCAGTGAATGACCGTATGTGTGGTTGCTTTTACAACGGGTCTATTTTTTTATGATATTGAAAGGCAAACAAGCAGAAGGATTTCAAGATGGTAAGAAATTCACGCCGCCTAGAGACACCAAAGGTGGTAACGGTGCGTTGCCAACCTGAGGCCGGGATCCTACATCACAAAATAAACTTAACAATATTTATAATTTAAACAGATTATATTATTGACTACTGATAGGTACCTATATACTCATTAATAATATATATGCCTTAATGTGTCTCCGTTGACAAAATATGTCAATCAGACAGATTGCTGTAATAGACAATTAACACATTTGACTTGGTTTTTGAAAGTTTCTGAACCTACTACTCCCGTACGTCTTGTTCAAATCATCAGAAAATTCAAACATGGACTTTTTGGTATGCAATATGCCCGCCGTACTGTAATCTGACACGCTCGAGTATATTTTTAAGCCAAAAAAAATTAGACAGACAACCCTAGATGCGCGTCTCTATGTAGAGATTTGATACATAATGGAGGTGTTCAACAATGGTACAGGGTATCTCCCATATCTTAATCTGACATATCTAAGTTAGCCAAAAAATTCCATCTTGGGCTCCCCTACTGCTACGTAAATACCAAGTGTCTACCAGACTCGAGACGTGTAGGTGTAAACGTGTTTTTGCCGTTGGTATGAAGATAGAATACTGCTTTCCCCTAAAAAGACTCTCTTTGTTGAGGACCGAACCAGCGGAGCATGCCCTTTCGCATTTCAACACCAACACTTTCTTTCAATCCCACTCTTTTTTAATAATCATATTTATCCTACTTTCATGCTTTTTCTGACATACCCAACTCTCGCAACCCTTTTCAGTTGCAAGGTAAAAATATAACCAGAAAGTGTATTAGAATACAAAAGGGAAAGAAACCATGTACTCTTAAGTAACCGCTAACACCAGAGCTTTACCATGAGCGGACCGGAGCAGATTACGTTCGGTAAGTTACCTGTCGAAATCTATGACACTTCTGGTCTTAAAGTGAGTTTCTCTTAGTTACCAATAGAGGCGCTGTTCTATGTTTTCATACAAATAATTCACAGAGACGGTAGCGAGTATAGTAAACTTAGATTCTATACTTCTTATCGTCGGTGCTTGGTGGAATTCCATTCTTGACGCAATTTATTTAGAAACACTTGTACTTTCCACAATATATTTTTTTTATTTAATAAAAAAAAATATTTAATAAAAAATAATAAAATATATTGTGGAAAGTACGAGTGTTTCTAAATAAATTGCGTATAGTAAACTTGACAAGCTGTACACTCATGGTAAGGGCCCAGATCATTGAACTACAAAAGTGATTAAAAATAAACATAATATACAAAGTACATTGGATTAAAAACGATGGATTAAGTCGTTTAGCGTACTAAAGTATAATGAACGATTAGAACTAAAAGCGTAGCGGTTCGTCGACCAGTCTGAGGTTGATTTAATATTAAACTCAAGGGACTATACTGCAGGGATGAAGGTATTGTAATTTTAAAGTTTATCCTCGTTAAATTCATTAATCTATCATGTTTATGTACAAAGTTTAACAATTTTAAATTACACTTTCTTTTATGTAACAAGATAACAACTAAGCGGCTTTCCGGTAATATAACCTTGGCCTATAGATACCATAAATGATATGTTTTACCCGTGTTGGTCCGGACTCCTTTGCAAAATAGACCATCTGCCTTCTTTTATTATATTTTAGAATCATAATATAGTAGGAGTTGATCCGGGTTTTTTTGCAGAATAGACCATCTGCCTTCTTGCCAGGCAGCTCGTAAAGGGCGACCATAGGCTTACCGTCACTAACACCGTGACATCTGACTAGGTGGTAAAGTTTCGCAGCGACTCACCAGGATTGGTACCACCGCCCTACCTATTCCTGCCGCCATAACGTCATGACGTGTTCCGGTTCGGAGGGTAAGGTTAATAAAGGTAAACTTAATTTTGCTCGAGGTCTAACATTCTGACCTCAGGTTGGCAACGCATGGTGCGTCTACCCTTGGTGTCTCTAGGCGGCGCGAATTTCTTACCATCAGGATATCTGTCAGCTTGTTTGCATTCCAATATCATAAAAAATTAACTGTCTGTGAGATAACAAAAGTGCATAGATAACAATGGATTGTACTTTGTTTGAATAAATATATTGCTTAAAAAAAGTTGTGTATGCGATTCACACACGATAAAAGTGAAACTTCAGTAAATCGACAAAAGAATGAGATGAATATATATTTGTGTCTCTTACCTGCAAAAGAGTGAGATGGATATATATTTGTGTCTCTTACCTGTCGCTTTTCCGTTGCACCCGTTTTGAAATCACAACGATTCTAGAGAAGTTTCACTTCAAAAAATATTCGTTTTTTTTGTTCCTGCCATACAAAACATCAATTTCACAAGGACCTAATCATTAGTCCCATAAGCAAAGTCTATTTATAGAAATGCAACAAAAATAAAATATACATATTATTGAACGACGTATGGTCCGATACCAAGATAAAGTTATGAAGAAGCTACGAGTATATTAAGATTCTTAGCACATTGTGACCATTTTAACACTTTAACTTACAACTGCAGTAGTAAAACCGGAAAAAATTTACTAATCTTACCACTTGTTGTAACATTGGTAGTAACATGGGCAGCAAAGGTTATGGTCGTACTTAAAATGCTTTATTAAATCCAACGTTACTTTACGGAAATCCGTTATAACAAATATAGAATAAGCATAATAATATATTTTGTAGCTATGGCCATATGACGTGTTTTATATTTGCTATCTCTAGTGACCAAAAGAAATACAATAGAGATAGCAAACACAAATGGCGTCATTTGACAGTTATTTGATGTACACTTTTCCATTTTGAGTTGACAACTAAGATACGTAATCAGCACCCTGGTCGCTTGTTTTCTAACTTCTCACATCGAGAAACTAATTAATACATTCATAGAATTCAAATAATGTTTATTAATTAAAAATTACTTAATCTAAAGTGATGTAATCTGAATTATTTCCATAAACCTAACAAGATAATAAACGAAGGAACCGCTTTAGTATTAATAAGGGCTATCTTTATGTTGACATAACATTAACTTCGAGACAATATTTTGTTTGACTTTACGACGGTATCATCTGACTGTTTTGTACACTCAGCCACATTTATAACATACTTGTGGTCGCCCTTGTTGACAAGAACGCAATCTTCAATCTCAAGACTTGAGGTCCTGGGTTTGAGCCCCGGGTCGGGCAATAAAATTTGAAAATGTAGCATTCCAATTTTTCAATAAAAATGACGTTGCTCGGGATTGGACTTGTGCGCGGTTGGCGATAGGCTTGTCAACTATCACATTGTGGGATTCGGCTAATCGTAGGTGCCCTGGTTGTACTTTTGCCTACTCCTTCGGGGATGTTTGAGTAAAAACACTTCCATTGTTCAAAAATAATATTTTTATAAAATTATATTTAATGCCAAACAGCTACCGACCAGTGATGGGGTTGTCACCATAGGATGATAACAGACAAATCAACAATAAAAACATAGTACTAATGTAACAAATAATTTAAAATTCATATTTGAGCATACATGTAAACACTCATACCCACACATACTTACTGGTCTTGCAAGTGATTTCTGTGATAAGGTGTAAAGATATACATGTTTGACCAAAGGGCAATTTGAAATTCTCTCAGGGAATTTGAAAATGAGGGTAAAAAAAATAAGATCGTGCATCACACTTGCTTGTTACTTTTGCTTTTGCAGATGTCTATGAGCAATGATGATTATTTTCCATCAGGTAACTTAGCCGCTAATTTCAATATATAATAATAAGTTAGTATCTTCACGTCCATATCCCCGAAGAGGTAGACAGAGGCACAACCAGTGTACCCACGATTAGCCGAAGATACTAAGTCCCACAATGTGATAGGTGGCAAGCCTATCGCCAACCGAGCATATTTCCAATCCCGAGCAACATTGTTTTTTATTAGAAAATTGGAAAAACCCAATTTTTTTTTTGTTGCCCGACCTGGGATTCGAACCCGGGACCTCACGCAGTCAAGTCCAACAACTGAACCGCTAGACCACAGGGGCGATTTTAATATAAAAAATTTTTAAAGGGCTAGTGAAATGCGAATAAAAGCTACACACCTACCTCTAGTACCTAGAGTACACTTTTCCAACATTTTTAATTTTTCCTACAATTTCCTTGTCTGACTGTACACAAATATTCCAACCCGTAGCAAGTGCGAGGCCAGTAAAATAATGTCATATTACCCCTATAAAGTATTACGGTTCAAATATTTGTTGATACATTTTACGATGTTCCTACATAACGGCGTATAAAAAACTTCTTAGAAAGTACTTAAAAATAATACAAAGTAGTTAACTGTTTAATCATGTTATTTCATTTTTTTTGATGTAACAACAAATAAATTAACAAAAATCCTATTAATATTATAAATGTGAAAGTTTGTATCTTTGTTTGTTACTCCTTCACGCAAAAACTGCTAAACCTATTTTCATGCAATTTGGCACATACATAGAGGTTACACTTACATAGGTAACTTGGGTAAACAAATAAGAAAAAAATCCTGTGGGATCATTAACCACGCAGGAAACGCTGCGGGCAACAGCTAGTAGATAATAAGTTATCGTTCATTAAAAATATTTTTTTTTATGACGTTGGAAGGCAAACAAGCAGACGGATTTCCTGATGGTAAGAAATTCACGCTGCCTAGAGACACCAAAGATGCTAATGGTGCGTTGCCAACCTGAGGTCAGGGTGTTAGGCCTGAAGCAAAAGTAAGTTAACCGGCTACCTTACCCTCCAAACCGGAACACGTCATGAAATTATGGCGGCAGGAATAGGTAAGGCGGTGGTACCAATCCGGGCGAGTCGCTGCGAAACTCTACCACCTAGTCAGATGTCACGGTGTTAGTGATGATAAGCCTATGCTCGCCTTTTACGAGATGATATTATTTAGTTAAAGGTACAATGTTAGCATTAAAATTACAATAGGTAAGGGCTGTAAAATAATGTCGTAATATTATAGGCTTAATAAAGTAGACGTTCCAAGTATTAGTTGCTACGATTTACGACATTACCTAACAGCGTATAAAAAGTCATAAGAAAGTAAAGTACTTTAGTACGAAAGTAATAAAACGTTTAATCTTGCTATAGTACCTTCAAGTATTTTCGTTGTATTTAATTTTCTGATAATATAAAGGCGAGCAAAATTCTTAAAGTTATAAATTCTTATACTTAAACTCAAACTCAAACTCAAAATCTATTTATTCACATGGATCTATACAAAGATTCTTGTGACGCGTCTATATAATTCTAAAAACTACCACCGGATCAGAACGCGGCCACACACTGAGAAGATCTAGCGAAAGAAACTCAGCGGGCTTGTCTTTTTTTTCTTACAAATAAAATTTACATTTCATTAATTTGTAGAGATTGTATGTGGAGCAATTAATCCCAAGCATTTCTGTCTTCTAAATATTCTGAAATCTTATAATAACCTTTACCATACAACTTAGATTTAATACATTTTTTAAATTTATTTAATAGTAAGTCTTTAATATGCTCGGGAAGTTTATTCTAAAAACGTATACATTGGCCCATGAAAGAATAACTAATTCTGTGGAGACGAGACTTATGCACAACAAGATTGTTTTTATTCCTCCTGTTTACCGCATGTACATCACAATTTTTCTGAAACGAATTTATATTTTTTTGGACATTTACTAAGTTTTTAAAAATATATTGAGTGGTCACCGTTAGAATATGTATTTCTTTAAACTTCTCTCTGAGGGAAACTCTTGGGCCTAAGTTATAAATTGCCCGAATAGTCCTCTTTTGCAAGACAAATATTGTGTTTATCTCAGTTGAGTTTCTTTTACTTATAGTCTTACTTTTACTTATAGTCAAATGTGATCCCCATGTTGGTCCTGGTCTTCTCAGTAGCATAGAACATCTGCGTCTCAGCCTGCCAGCTATTAAGGCGAGCCTAGTTCGATTGGAATCATAATGGGTTATTACTATGAATAGAGTGTTGTACAGCAATTTTCTAGGTTAGATGTCCACAATTTCACCTAAATCTTGATCGCCTCTGTGGTCTAGCGGTCCGGGTGTTGGACTTGACAGCAAGAGGTCTCGGGTTCGAATCCCGGGTCGGCCAAGAAAAAGAAAATTGGATTTTTTTAATTTTTTAATAAAAAAATGTTGGTCGTGATTGGAAATGTGCCCGGTTGGCGATAGGCTTGCCACCTGTCACATTGTGGGACTTAGTGTCTTCGGCTAGTCGTGGGTGCCCTGGTTGTGCCTCTGCCTACCTCTTCGGGGATATGGGCGTGAAGATACTTTTTTATGTCCACCATTTCGCCTAAACCTGCAGCCATTACGAAACTTTCTTGTTCTGGTATGGACGGTAGGCTGGTTTGTACAGTCCTT
>NJDD01005716.1:182287-195882 GCA_002245505.1 Calephelis nemesis
GTTTACCGACTGCCTTATATCCGAACCGAAAAATGTCAATGGCAAGCAATGACGTTGTGGCCGCAAGGAAAGGAAAGGCGGTGGCATCAATCCGGGCGAGTCGCTGCGAAACTCTACCATCTAGTCAGATGTCACGGTGTTAGTGATGGTAAGCCTCGCTTTTTATGAGCTGCCTGGCGAGAAGGGAAATGGTCTATTCTGCAAAGAAGCCCGGACCAACGCTTTCATTCCTAATAAAAGTTTTTTGAGGCTAGACTTCTTCTTTGACGAATTTGGTTCTTAATCTGTATGCATGTCAAAGTTCATTAAAATCGGTCTAGCTGTATACTTTACAGATAGGTCGTTAGTCAGACAGACTTTCGCATTTATAATGTTATATATTATTATGGATATTAAAACAGAATAAAAATATTTAATTCAATATTGGACTTGATAATTCTACCAAAACATTTACAAGTGTATAAGACCTTTTAATCCCGATACATCATAAATCTAATCCGACAATCTCATCGATTTGCCGGATAAGTTGTCGGATCCGTCGTGAGATTTGTTTATAGATTAAAATTAGGGTCTTAATTTGCGAATCGTTTCATACGAATTAGAAATTGACATTCGTTTACAAATGAGCTCGTCATTTTTTGATATCTTTCTACATAATATATATACGTAACTAGCTGTTGGCCGCGGCGTTGTTTGCGTGGTTGATGGTCCTACAATAAAAAAAATCGGGATTGCCTCTGTGGTCTAGCGGTCCAAGTGTTGAACTTGACTACATGAAGGACCATTGCTATTTAGATCCTAACAAAATTTATAAAGGACCATCTTGTAATCCTTAACCACAATTTAAGTAAGTAAGTAAGGATCTTCACGCCCATATCCCCGAAGAGGTAGGCAGAGGCACAACCAGGGCACCCACGACTAGCCGAAGACACTAAGTCCCACAATGTGATAGGTGGCAAGCCTATCGACAACCGGGCACATTTCCAATCCCGACCAACATTTTTTTATAAAAAATTGGAAAAATCAAATTTTCTTTTTGTTGGCCGACCCGGGATTCGAGCCCGAGACCTCATGCAGTCAAGTCCAACACCCGAACCGCTAGACCACAGAGGCGATTATATACTAGCATTGCATTTCTATAAACTAGCGTTAATTAAGCAAAGTATTTCTAAAATACGCGATATATATGTATTTTTAGAATTTCACGAACAGTAACAAATCTTTTTTTTACTAACATTGTTATGAAAAAAATGTTTAGCTTAGTTATAGGTTACGTAACAAAAATCTCAAAAACGGTAATTACATTTTTGTGGAATGAAAGTAGGAATTTGACAGAGCTTTCGAATGTCAATCGAAAACATTACAGTCTTAGAAACGAATGAAAAGCAAAATACCTATTCAATTACATAGTTCGTTTTAAGGAAATAGTTAATTATCTTGAATGTTTTAAATGCATTAGAAATAGGGTTGTCAAATCTTAATCGGCATCCTAATATCTCCAAGTTTTAATAATTTTAAGTACGAGTATTTATCAACCTTGTGTAATTTATGTGATCCAATCTAAATATGATTTAAAGCAATAGACAATATACATTAAAACTATCAGGTAGATGCTAGATAAGTCAATTACTGCTACTTTTTTAAATAAATTCAAATCTAATCTAATTCACATTTATTAATAAGAATTATTAAATACAACTAAAAAACCACACATACCACTTTGATTAAATTTAAAGGGGGCTTAATAAAAAACTCTCAGTTTAAATAAATAAAACTTGTACTGATTTTATCAATAAAGATTAAAAAATATTTTAATCTTAGAAGTATTAGTAAGTAGCTCACTCAACTTATTTTTTTCTAAAAATGAACCTTGAATGTGCAGATCTTTTATGAGCTAATAATGTACCAAACTGTTTGAGGTAAACGTTTATCAAAATATTGTATACAAAGTCACTTACTTGTTACTACTACCAAGATTTCAAACAAAAATATAAGCTTTACGATCGTCGACAACCCTAATTATGCTTCGTAACTCAGTATAGGGCTCGGCATTTTACATTTCGTTTTAGTTTTGTCTGCCATTCTCTTCTATATTTGTCGGATCATTGAACTCCTGCGCCATGGATATTTCATTGAACATGCCTACACATTTTTGTAATATTTCATATTGAAGTGAAATTTTTTTTGGCGGCGTTGCGCACTTTTTTTGGAATGGGTAAAAACTTCTGAACTCGCGTCAGGACACGTGACCTTATCGAAAATTCGTAAGACGAATGAAGAGTAAACAGCGGGCGCGGTGTAGGAGAGGAAGTATCCTCCTTTCTTTATACGGCGCGGCAAAAAAGTATGCCTGCGCCTGCTGTTTCGTTTAGACGGCGAAGGGCGCTTGCGCGAATGTTTGTTACCTCATGTTTGTGTATGATAGCGCAATAAATGAACATTGTATTTTACCACATAGTACTTTCATACTAATAAATAAAGAAATTCGTGCAAAATTATTCTCTAACCATTCTAAAATATCAAAAATGAAAAACGTTAATATTCAAGTTTTCACTTCTGCCTACTCTCCCGGAGTGCAACCCATTGTTGTTTTATCAGAAATACTTATATTCTACATGTCGATGTAAGAAAATATTAGTTAGTCAACATTTTAACTCACAATTATTCTGTAAAATTGTGAGAATTTTATAAATATGTATAAATTACACGACAAGTTGTTTGTTTCAAACTCCGAAACCACTTAACTAATTTTAATCAAATTTGCACACAGTTTTGCAGTTTTCTTCAATTTGAATAATGGTATATCTTATGTCTTAATCAATAATAGCACTAATACTTTTTATTTTAGTATAACGAAGATCTTCAACAGCAACGCGCGGCCGAATCTGCTTGTCCTGCTAATATTCTAAATGCGAAAGTTTGTAAGAATGCGTTTATTACTTCTAAGCGCATTTAGATGAAACTGAGCAGGATTATAGTTTTTACATTAGAATAACATACGGGTTACAAAAAAATGCAACTTAGTACGCTGCTTGTGGAAGCATACGTTATATTTTATTATACTATATTTTATTATATTAACAAGACAGTTTTGATAAAAAAATGTTTCATATCTATCGTTTTTCAGTATTTTGTGATAATTCAAAACATATTTTTATTATTAATATCATATTAATATTTGGGATTCATCAACGAAAAAACAGTGTTTTATTAACAAAAACATATATTTATTGAATATGTTTAGTTTTTGTTAAAAGTTTTAGTTTAATTCGACAAATTTAAATAACTATATTTTAGATGACACTTTACAATTGTTTAGTTTTGTTTTAAATAGAAAAATGCAAATTTATATACATTTTTTAATGATATTGGAAGACAAACAAGCAGACGGTAAGAAATTTCTGATGACATTTTTCTGATGGTAAGAAATTCCCGCCGCCTAGAGACACCAAATTTGGTAATGGTGCGTTGCCAACCTAAGGCCGGGTTGTTAGGCTTCGAGCAAAAGGAAGTTTACCGGCTACCTTACCCTCCGAACCGAAACACGTCATGACGTTATGGCGGCAGGAGGCGGTGGTACCAATCCGGGTGAGTCGCTGCGAAACTCTACCACCTAGTCAGATGTCACAGTATGAGTGACGGTAAGCCTATGCTCGCCTTTCACGAGCTGCTTGGCAGGAAGGCAGATGGTCTATTCTGCAAAGGAGCCCGGACCAACACGGGGAAAATATTTTATATGGCATTTCTTTACATTCATTTATATATTTTCTTCTTTTTGTTATTTCAAACAAATTATCTATTTGATTTTAGAGTCCCGTTGGGAATATGTTAAAATTGAAAACTTGCACTTCCTTTTATAACATTGGTGTTATATTATATATATTACAAGTATTATGTCGTTTCACAGCAAGTTTTCTAAGAAATTTCTCAACGCAAGTAAATTATAATTAGCTAAAGTATACGAAGCTTTCAAAGTCTGAGTATTTTGAGCTTGTAGATGTCTTTTTTGAAAATGTCTTCAATGTATGGAATTTACTCCGTTACATATTGCTATATGTAAAAGTACCAACATGAATGCTATTTTCGACTTTATGTTAAGTATTTTAGTGTTTAAAATCGCTCAACCAGTTCACATATCTTTTGTTCAACCCAGACAGACTTGTCTTTATTTGTGATCTGAGATTTATTGACCTGAATGTAGACGTACTGTCTCAAATCAATACTAATTTAACATACATAGATTTAAGTTGTTTGAGAAAAAGGATAATTAACATTTTGTTTTATATTTATACGTGGAATAAGACAGCGGCTTTTCTGATAGAAAGAGATAAATATAGCCTATAGACACCATTGATGTTAAAGGCTATCCTATGACTATATTTCAGTGTGCCAACCGAAATACGACAGTGCCAAACTGTTATTATTACGGCAGGAATAGGTGAGGAAGAGGATCCCTCAGACAAATTACTGCACAGCATTATAATAGCAATGTTTAATTTGGAAAACTTCATTTTAAACATTGAAGTGAAACTTCTTTATGGGGGTTAGAAAAAATGTAGTGTAACATTTTTTCGTTACGCGTCACATTTTTCCGTTACGCGCCATCTTTGTTCTTATCCCTACCACTCGTGATTCGAAGTATACTTTCTCCAGCGGAGTAGGGATTGGCAATAAACGTTATTTAACCAATTTCTGTAAAGCTGCATATAGTAAATTATTTTTTGAAAAATAACGTCATAAAGAAGTTTCACTTAATCACTTCTTACGAGTGTACGCTAGTATACGCACACATATTTTTTGTTGCCAACTGTTGAAAGATTCAATGTTGGAATAAGTATTCAAAGTGTTCCAATGAGCGTATAGTTGAACTTTTTACACCAATAAGACCTCAGGTGGTAGAATGCTGTTCAGCAGCTTGCCCGGGTAGATATCTATATCCTTACATATTTCTGCAGCCAAAATGACAGTCTTTGGCACCGTGTTTCGTTTCGGAGAGTAGGTTTGCCAGTATACACTTAAGTTAGACTTAATATTCTGGTCACATGTCTTTGTGGTCTCTTACAATCATTAGAGCAATATGACTAGCTAGCTGGCTAGCAAGCTAGCTGGCTGGCTAATTGGCTTTTATTATTATTACCATTTATTAACATGTTTTTCTTATTTTCTACGTTTATACATTTAAAATAAAAAATACATTAAAAATATAAACATAGAAAATAGTATTCCAAAGATGGTGGTCTTAAAACTGAACCGTCAGTTGTCAGGGAGACAGACTGAGGAATCTCCACACTATGCGGGCCGTACCCAAAATTGCTGCCTTCTGAATCTGGCTCTTGACCCAGCGTTGCAGAGCGAGTCTCTTAAGGTGTTGGTCGAGACTCTTCGCTATAAGACCGTTTACTGAAACGACTATCGGGACAACTGTTGTTGAGTCAACATCCCACATGTTGGTCACCTCGTAAGCCAAGTCTATGTATTTTGATAATTTTTCCTTCTCAGCTTTCACGAGGTTAACGTCACATGGAACAGTGATATCAACAAGAAAAGCCTGGCGCTTCAACCGATCTACCAACACGATATCAGGCTTATTAGCGACAATAGTCCTGTCCGTGATGACAGACCGGTCCCAATAGAGCTTCGCAAGGCTATTTTCAAGAACTGGCTCCGGTGTATACTTACGGTAAGGTACTTCAAAACCGACAAATCCATATCGAAGAGCAAGTTGCTGGTGGATTGTCTTGGCTACTTGGTTATGCCTTTGCAAGTACTCTTTTGTTTTTCTTTTTTTATGTTACAGGAAGGCAAACAAGCAGACGGATTTCCTGATGGCAAGAAATTTACGCTGCCTAGAGACACCAAAGATGGTAATGTGCGTTGCCAACCTGTTAGGCCTCGAGCAAAGGTAAGTTTACCAGCTACCTTACCCTCCGAACCGGACCATGTCATGACGTTATGGCGGCAGAAATTGGTAAGGCGGTGGTACCAATCCGGGCGAGTCGCTGCGAAACTCTACCACCTAATCGCTGTTATTATTATTGTTTATGACGACAAGAAAAGAGGGGTAGTCTATGAATGTCAGAAGTTGAGTGTGTCTGTCTGTTTACTGTCCCATACCATAAAATACAAATCTGAAATGTATTTACAGTAGAGGGCCTTGGCAGGGAGTTATAAACAAACAGAAGCGCAGTTTTATTTATGTTGTTTGACTCATACGCTTTATTTTTCTCGTCTTGAATAGAGATGAGTACACTGCCGGAGCTAGGAATTTTCTTGTGAGAATCTATTTTTTTAATATACATACATTTCTTTACGCAAAGTTAACGTTATTGTAAGAAAGCGAGAGTTAAGTATGTCAGAAAAACATAAATGCGGCCGAAATGATAATAAATCCGTGATGTAACGCTCTCTGACCGCATTCGTAACAGTGAAATCCGAGAAAGAGTGAGATTGAAAGAAAGTGTTGGTGTTAAAATGAGAAAGGGCATGCTCCGCTGGTTTGGTCATTTAGAAATAATGACAGATAAAAGATTGACAAAGCAGATATACAATGCGAATGTAGATGGGTGTAGGTACCCGGGGAGACCAAGATTGCCATTCTAGGATCAAATTACTCGGATATTATCCGAGGGTGGTGTCTAAAGTCTCCGTAACCGGCGTGTTTGTATAAAAAGGGTAAAGAATGTGAAGGAACAGGTTTGCCAGGATCGTGAGATCTGACACTTGAGACTCTCTGCCTACACCGTAAGGGACTTGGTGTGAAGAATTGTACATATGTATGTATGTGTACACACCGAGTTTCTTACACGTAAGGCAGAGAGTGTCGAGTGTACCAAATTTTACGATTCTTGTAGACGTGCCTGGCTTCTTAAACATTTTTTTTACAAACTTTTTTCTCTCTTTTCATATTATTTGTCTGTGTACCGTCAAATTCAGAGACCCTTGAAGTCACTCTCGGATAAAACCCAAGCGATTTGATATTGAAATTTTAACCTAGGTCTCCCTGTACCAATCCACAATAGAATTGTATGTCTGTTTGCATTTTTCTAAGCGATTCGCAAAAAGAAGAAGCCCCTGTATTAGTACTCGTACAGGTCTCTATGGAGTAGAGAAACTGCCATCCAGCCAGCAGCTCGTAAGAGACGGACAACGGCTAAATGGGTCATTACAAACAAGTCCACTAGTGGTAGAGTGCCATTCTACTACTACCTTCTATCTTCGAATAGGTATCTTAGCTATTCCTGACACTATAATGACAGGGCCATGTTCCGGTCTGGAGCGGAGGGTGGCCAGTAAACTAGCACATTTTGCCTGACACCCTTGCCACACGTCAGTAATACACCTACATCACTTATGGCGTTTATAGGGCATAGTTGCCTCTTACTATCAGGACTTACCTATTCCTGCCGCCATAACGTCATGACGTGATCCGGTTCGGAGGGTAAGGTAGCCGGTAAACTTACTTTTGCTCGAGGCCTAACATCCCGGCCTCTGGTTGGCAACGCACCATTACCACCTTTGGTGTCTCCAGGCGGCGGAAATTTCTTACCATCAGGAAATCCGTCTGCTTGTTTGCCTTTCACTGTTATAAAAAAAATACAAAAATTGGTTTTATTATTGCAGTCGAACACTCAGCTAATAATGAATGGATTTCCGTAATTATATTTTCATAAGATATATCAAGACTCTAAAGTATGAATGAAAGAGTGAATGACGAAAGAAATGAATGAATGACAGAATGTATTATAGTATGAATGAATGAATACACTTTATTATGCACCAAACTTTGAAACAATACACAATATTTCACTTATAATATTTAATTTAGTAGCACAAAGGCGGCCTTATCGTTTCAAAGCGATCTCTGCCAGATAACTTTAAAGTGAAACAGATAATCTATTTATTTAAAAACTAAGTTAAGATAGTTTTTTGACGTTTGATAAAGGTTCACCAAAAATCTATCAAGCAGGTGTTTGCTCACTACACTCAGCGTAGAAAGTTTAAGTTTAAGTCTTTGGAGTCTTTAACTACATGCATACTGTCTACCGGTTCAGTTGTTGGAGTTCACTGCCTGAGGTCCCGGGTTCGAATCCCGGGTCGGGCATCAAAAAGGAAATTGATTTTTTCCAATTTTCTGATTAAAAAAAAACGTTTCTCGGAATTGGATTTGTGCCCGGTTGGCTATAGGCTTGCCACCTATCACATTGTGGAACTTAATGTCTTCAGCTAGTCGTGGGTGTCCTGGTTGTGCCTCTGCCTATCTTTTCATAGATATGGGCGTGAGGATACTTTTTCCAAGATACTTTTTTTATTTAAATAGAGTTTTCCAGTTGTACAGCGCGAATACTGTGTTTGATAACGTTAAGTATGTGAGAGTGAGCAAACAAATTAAAACTCTCGTTAAGTGCGATAAAAAACCTAAAAGAATTTTAATATGATAGTCTTAACTTTTGTTAAACAACATATACCTTGAAACTATTCTAGTGTAATTAAATTTTGGCGTCAGGTTTGTTTGAATTAATTAAATAACGAAACTCTATAACCATAACCACAGTTATTAACCATGCTTAACCCGACGTAGAAAAAGAGCAGTTTTATAAGTTTGGCGTGTTTGTGTGGATGTTTAATATTATCCTCGTAACTTTCGAACAGACGGAATTATTTCAATTCGGATTAAAAATCGAAAAGAAAGTACATAAACCAAAGTAGTGTGATGTGTCTAGTCGCCATTATTTGAATTCATATTATACTAGCCTCCACTCGTGGCTTCGCTCTCGCGCAAAAGTATATTTATTTAAAGAAGCCTCTGGGTTACCTTGCTATATAAACTATTTTCCTGTAAAGTTTCATCTAAATCCTTGAAGAAGTTTTTGCGTGAAAGAGTTACAAACATCCATCTATCCTCACAAAGTTTGGCATTTATTATTATATTTATATATTTATGGCACTTGACCATAGATATATTTTGTTGACATTATGAGCAATGTTTTCAGAAAAAGCAAACAAATGTTTTTTTTTATATCTTTGCTTACAACTGAGCAATAATGAAGTTCAACAAAATATAAGATTTAAACTTAAATCGTCACGTATTATTAACATTGTTAATTATACATACATACATACATACATATCTTCACGCCAAGTCCCTTACGAGTTAGGCAGAGAGTATCGAGTGCCAGACCTCACGATCCTGTCAAACTTGTCTTGCTTCCTTCACATTCATTACCCTTTTCATACAAACACGCCGATTTCGGAGACTCTTGATTTTATTTTATTAAAATTAATTATATTTTAACTTTGTTAATTATATATACGGGATACTCACGATATGTTTTATTTGCAGATATTGAAATGAAATGAAATGAAACGAAAATTATTTATTTGCGGAATATGTGTGTTAAAAAGTTGTAAATAAGATATTTAAGAATACAACATATTCTACCACATTGTGGTGTGCAAATATTGAATTGAATTTAAGAAGTTACGTATTTAATATATAAAATGTACATTTAAATCGCAGCACTTATTTACATTTTTAATAAACATTTTATTTATTTATAAATATAAGTTGCATAATTTATTATAATTAAATTTAAAGGTAGATTAATTTTTAGTCCTATCTACCGTACACTACCAGGTATTTCGACCTTGTTGCACAGGCCGTGGTCACGACGGAACTTTTGTTCAACTTTATTATTACTCAGTTACGACGGGACCAATGCGTATGCATCTAGGCCGAAATATCGACAAATAAAACAAAATATATCGTGAGTATCCCGTATCACTACATAGTATAAAACAAAGTCATTTCGTCTGTCCCTGTGTCCCTTTGTATGCTTAAATCTTTAAAACCACGCAACAGATTTTGATGCGGGCTTTTTAATAGATACAGTGATTGAAGAGGAAGGTTTATATGTATATGTCATAACCGTGCGAAGCCGGGGCGGGCCGCTAGTAAATAATAAAAAGTGTTAAAATGTTTGAAAAAAAGCAAAAACATACTAATACCATGTAATATGTTTCTGTCCCAGTAAATTACGCTCACCTAATTCCAAAATAGTCGACAACAAAAGCACGCATCCCAATTTTCTATTACTTTGAAAATACTATTAGCTAGGTATGCAGTTTATCCTTGAATATTTATTCACTTTTATAGTAAAATATCTTACTTTAAAGTTCTCTTACGGCCATTGTTAATAATACATCTAAGTACTTTCACGCCCTTATCACCTAAAAGGCAGGCAGAGCACTAGCCGAAGACACTTAGACTAAGATATAAGATCGTGTTATTTTATATCGGTTGCCAAGTAACCGCTTTTATTTTTCAATAAATATAAAATATATCCTAGCAAAAAACCCTAGAGGGCCTTTCTTTACCTGTAGATCCTATTAACATTATAAATGCGAAAGTTCCTCTGTTAATTTGTTACTCCTTCACACAAAAACTGCTGAACCGATTTTCATGAAATTTGGTACATACATAGGGAGTATCTTGGATTAACACATAGTATAGTTTTAAGTGGAAGTCAACGGGGGAGGCCTATGTTCAGCAGTGGACGTCCCATGGCTGAAATGATGATGATGATGATGATAGTTTTATCCCGAAAAAGTATTCCTGTGGCAACAGCTAGTACGTCATAAATATGGCCAATATAATAAAAAGTGAAAAGTATGAACGCTCTCACTCTTTTTAGATATTTCTTCAGTGCTTATTTTTTACTTTCAGTTGAGATTAATTATACTATGCTTTTACCTAGTTGCAAGAATCCATTAAGTTTAATATTGTTAATAGACTGAACGGGTTTTTTGGTCCTGAAAAACATTCTGGCATCTTACTTAAGCCTGAAGCAGTGTATTTTGCTTACTTTGTTAGACCAATTAGAGTTAGTTCAATTTTTTTTATCTATCTACTAGCCGAACCAGCAAACTTCGTAATGCTTCGATAGTAGCGCAGTCTGTCGGATCCAATGTGAAACATTCCAAAATCAACAACTACTTATTATTAAAAAAATAACTAAAAAAACATTTTCCAGGAGACGAAATTGTGAATCTAAACCATTCCCAATGTTTTTGAATACACACAAAAAATTTCATCAAAATGTGTTCAGTCGTCTAGACGGAGTTCAGTGACAAACACACGAACACAAGAATTATATATTTAAAGATTTTTATTTATTTACTAACTACGTGTTGTCTGCGGCTATGCTATATTTCTTTAGCACTCCCACGGAAACAAATAGGGCATCCTCGTTTAACCGAAGACACTAAGTCCCACAATGTGATAGATGGCAAACATATCGCCAAACGGGCACAATACATTTTATGGGATATACATTCTCATTTTTTGTTGTCCGATTCAGTGATTGAACCCGGGTCCTCGCGAAATCAAGTCCAACGGCGATTTGAATAGTTACTAGGAATTAACATATTATACTATCTGAACTTTCAGCTTTCTATCTCCGAAATATACCATTGATCCGGTGCAACGCGAAAGAAGGAAAGAAAGACAAACTTTCACATTAATAATAATTAGTATGGATATGTTAAAACAAGGAAGAGTGATCTTATTGCACAATCAGAACAAATCTTAGCTTTTTATACTGATTAGATCACATGTGGAATATTACTCCAACATTACAAAAAAACAGTATTTTCTATCTGTATACCGCAATTAGATAATAAAATCATGATAATTTAAGATGTTTAAACAAAAGTAGAACATAGATATAATTATACACGTACTAGAAAAAACACATTTTTGAAATGAGTACAAATGTATGTAGGATTAAATGTAATACATGAAGGCGTATTTGAGAAATCATGATGATTTTTTTTATATTTGAACATAAGTAGAATACAAAAAATTATATATAAAAAACACCTTTTCGGGATAAATATAAATCTACTTAGGGTTACAAGTACAAAGACATGATTTACCCGATATTTTTGAATTGTACTTACCTAATTTTAAAACAGCCGAATGCACAAGCACATAACTCGAAATTTTCGAATTTCGAAAAGACCGCGAGCCGGACGTCGCGACGTTTAAACGCCGACTGGATTATTCATTTAGATTATTCTGACGCGTGTATTTTTAGAATACGCCCCCTGGTTCGCCTAAGTCCGAGTATTGAGGGTTAGCCACGTGGTTTCCGTTCAGGGGTAAAGTTCTAGGTGTGAAGGGACATGTTTATATTTAGATGATCACTGGTTGCTCCTGCAATGACTCGTTCCTGTCGTCTTGACAACGGTGCTCGCTATTATCATGATCCAGTTTATAAGGAAAAGACTGAAAGTTTACTCAAGAACACGCAATATTAGCCTGACCTGAGTCAACATTTAGGACGAATTTCACACCGTGGAAAATCTTTTATTTTCATCACTAAATTATGTGATAATATTCACTCCATTTTTTTAACTAAAAATTACCCCCATTTTTGGGAAAAAGTTCACATTTGACAACATTATTTTTTACCTTTAGGAAGTTTTCGTATTTTTTTGAATTGAAAAACTGGCGTTGTTATTATTAACACAGTATTTTTAGTAGCCCTAAGGATACATAACAAGCGCAACTGTAGACTATTACTAAATTTATGTGGAACACTATAAGTATTTTGCAAAAATAAAAAACACAATAGCCCGGATCTCAGGTAAAAATATTAGTACATTGTACAATGATCCAGTATAATTCAAACCATCTTGATCCATCGAACAATAGGTTCAAGCATAGGCACGTTTCAACATAGGATTTTCCACCTCAAGAGCCACTTCAGATCTATTCAGAATGTTATTCAAGCTAACAATGCTTCAGGAAATAATAATCGTACTTTTTACAATGTTGTTTATTCTTGAAGATATTGAGAAAGATTTGGCATATTACTAGCCGAACCGGCGAACTTCGTATTGACGTTAACATCTACTAACATTACGTATGGAAAAAAAGTATTGATTTTTCTTATTTCTCTGCATTTTTCTCTTTTTTCCTTTATCGTTCTCCTATTTAAAAAATAGTATAATAAATTTAGTCCAGCCGTTTAGACCAGATGTGATGACCACGGACAATGGGGATTCATTTTTATATACTTAAAGAATTACCGGATTGGTACCACCGCCTTACCTATTCCTGCCGCCATAACGTCATGACGTGTTCCGGTTCGGAGGGTATGGTAGCCGGTAAACTTACTTTTGCTCGAGGCCTAACATCCTGACCTCAGGTTGGCAACGCACCATTACCATTTTTGGTGTCTCTAGGCGGCGTGAATTTCTAACCATCAGGCAATCCGTCTGCTTGTTTGCCTTCCTATAACATAAAAAAAACTCCAAAAAAGGAGAAGTTTCTCAAATTGACTGTATACTTTTTAAATGTTTGTTACGCGATTACTTGCGATTACCAGTCGATTTTGATCCCACGAGTCTATGCGAATACGAAAATCTGTCTGTCTGTTACTCTTTCATGATAACAACGCTGAAAGATGTAAAATAAGCCTTTGTTTTGCTAATTCCGCGTAAGCGGTGCTAGATCTTATCTAGGCGGCGGCAAGTCACTCGTGTGTTGTTTGTACGGTACAGTAATACTGAGGTACGGTCGATTTCCTGAG
>NJDD01005716.1:200175-217220 GCA_002245505.1 Calephelis nemesis
CCTTGCCTATTCCTGCCGCCATAACGTCACCGCTTGCCGTTGACGTGTTTAGGTTCGGAGGGTGAGGTAGCCGGTAAACTTACTTTAGCTCGAGGCCCAACATCCCGGCCTTAGTTTGGCAACGCACCATTACCATCTTTGGTATCTCTAGGCGGCGTGAAGTTCTTACCATCAGGATTTCGGATTGTTTGTTTGCCTTTCAATATCATTAAAAAAATAAAAAGAATATATTTATTTCATACTCATCTTATAAAGATTCTTGTGACGCGTTTATATTAATCTAAAAAACTACCACCAGATTGGAACGCGGCCACCTGGCGGCTTCAATAAGCTTGAGTACTGTCGGGACCACAGTCCGTGTAATTAGGCCAAAATATCAACAATTATTATAATATGAAATCGTTAGTATTTTTATTAATATTTAAAATGAACCGCCATTTTGTTTCTGAAATACATGCTTACATTTGACGGATCATTGTGCGCCAGAAAATTGTCTATTGTTGTAGGTATTGTACACTGCTCTTGAGCACCTTGGTGCTGATTAAGTATCTCAGTTGCCAACTCAAAATGGAAAAGTGTACATCAAATGACGTCATTTGTTTGCTCTCTCTATTGTTCTCTCTTTTCCCCGTGTTGGTCCGGGCATCCTTGCAGAATAGATCATCTGCCTTCCTGCCTGGCAGCTCGTAAAAGGCGAGCATAGGCTTACCGTCACTAACACTGTGGCATCTAACTAGGTGGCAGAGTTTCGCAGCGACTCACCTGGATTGGTACCACCGCCTTACCTATTCCTGCCACCATAACGTCATGACGTGTTCCCGTTCGGAGGGTAAGGTAGCCGGTAAACTTACTTTTGCTCGAGGCCTAACATCCCGACCTCAGGTTGGCAACGCACCATTTCGACCTTTGGTGTCTCTAGTCGGCGTGTATTTCATACCATCAGGAAAACCGTCTGCTTGTTTGCCTTCCGATATCATAAAAAAAACTTCATCTATTGAGCAAAATCAAGGCCTAACAACCCGGCCTCAAGTTGACAACGCACCATTACCACCTTAAGTATCTAGTCGGCGGGAATTTCTTGCCATCAGGAAATCCGTCTGCTTGTTTGCCTTCCAATATCATAAAAAACATGTATTTCTGTTGGTCACTGAAGATACAAGTCATTTGACAGCTATTTGGTGTACACTTTTCCATTTTAGTTGGCAACTGAGATACATAATCAGCCCCCAGGTATGCGTTAGATGTCGACGTAAGGTGAACGGAAAAAAGCACTAGTGTAGACATACCTTTACGAATTTCAGTCCTCCAATTTTTTTATAGGGAATGAACTAGCAGGGGCTCCCCTCATGGTAAGAGATAATACAGCTTGTAGACATCATAGATGTCATAGTTGTCTTATGGCCGGAGTGTTAAGCCAACTTTGCAAATCTACTAGCTACCCTACCCTGTGGCAGCAGGAATACGTAAGGCTAGATGTTCCTGACCGGGCAAGTTGCTGAACTGCACTCTACCACCAGTGGTCTCGGTGGAATTGACCCGTTTCTATCTTCACAGTATTCTGTACACAACATTCTACACAGAGGGCTAGGACCAACACGGGGAGACGAAAATGACGGACACATATAGCCCGGTGAACTTGTGAAAACCTTGCGGTTAGCAACATGTTAGCCAATTGGAAAAAAATGACGCACACTGCTCTTATGGCGGAAGAATTAGGCGGGAGTATCAAAGGTGATCCCATCTAGATCAAAAATTCTAGAAGACGTCTGAAACTACTTTAAATATTTTGAATTAAATATGAAAACTTATATTAATTTAAAAATAAAAACCAAACTCTCTAAAGAGGTGCGAAAGCTTTGATTCCCTTTTTGTATGATTTTCGTAGCCTTGCTAAATTTGTCCGCAATGCTACGGATATTTTTTTCTTCATTGAAATGCAGACGTAGTAATGTCAAGCCAAAACTACCTTTATTAACAAGATTTTAGAATTTAAACTAGAAAACAGCACTTTTTCCAGTGCAATTAAAACTATATGATGAGGAAGATAAGGTGGAATTTGCAGTGTTTATCGTAAATGATCTAAATATGTGAAACACATTTTTTTATTCCTTTGAAGGCGATTCTGTAAAGCAGAGGTTCTCAAACCTGGTGAAAGTCCACAAGACTCATATTATAATAATTAAAGTAAAATATATTGGCGATAACAATCTATATATTTATAATGTACGGGCTGTAGTTAGATATTCATAATTATAAAGAAAGAAACACTTGTACTGTTTTACTTATCACTTATAATTAAACTATATACATATATATAATTCTTCTGTGAGTGTGTATGTCACTGAACTCCTTCTAGACGGCTGGACCGATGTTGATAAAAGTTTTTGTGCGTGTTCAAGGGAATTCGAGAATGGTTTAGATTCACAATTTGGTCCCCTGGAAAATGATTTTTTAATTAATTTTTATAAGAGTAATTAAGTATGTTCTTTATCTTTTTTACTATTCATTATACTTAATCTGTTTGGTATTATTGTTAAGTATTCTATAATTTTTAAAGAAAGAAAAAAATAGTCCTCAGTATCCGAAATGGTCAGAGCATTCGTCGGATTGAGAAGAAAGGTTACAGGTTCAAATCTTGTACATGCCATTTTTTTTTAATTTATAGAAGTATAACCCCAGCACTGGGCAAGTGCTAAAATAAAAATATCTACTTAATACAATTTATATTTAATATGTAAAATTGTACAACACAAATTAGAAATAACTAATCTATGTGCAGATTTATAAAATAATTAATTGCTATAATAATGTTAAAAGTATTCCAGGTGGACTTGTAGCTGTAATAGTCGTCAATTTATTATACTGATAATAAATAAAAAAAAAGTATCTTCACGCCCATATCCCCGAAGAGGTAGGCAGAGGCACAACCAGGGCACCCACGACTAGGCGAAGACACTAAGTTCCACAATGTGATAGGTGGCAAACCTATTGTCAACCGGGCACATATCCAATCCCGAGCAACATTTTTTTTTAATTATAAAATTGGAAAAACCAAATTTTCTTTTTGTTGCCCGACCTGGGATTCGAACCCGGGACCTCATGCAGTCAAGTCCAACAACTGAACCGCTAGACCACAGAGGCGATAATAAATACTTTTTAAAAAACACTGTTTTTTTATAAATATTGTCTTATGTGATTTTTACGTTCAATTAAAATTAGTCTCCGGTATTTTCAGGCTCCAATAAAATATTACTGAAATAATAAATGAACGGTTTTAATTGCAGATTTTTGCCCCAGCAGCTTAGTTATCTAAAGTAACGCACCATTATAAGCTCAGTCGTTTATTATAACAGCTATAACAATTGTACTTATCCATGTGTATAACAAAAATAGGCAATGGAATTCCACCAAGTAGCGACGTTGGAAAGAAACTCTCAACTATGAAGCGTAATTTCTAAAGCGCGTTACTATGCTCCAAACGTATAACTTTCCAAATAAGGTCATGCATTTTATACACAGCAAGTATAAGCTATACTTGGTAGCAAACGGACTAGTTTCCCCGCAAACCAGATCTGTCGATAACTACATATCGCGTATCTTATACTAATTATCGGAACTGGTTAGGTGCCATTTGATTTTTTAAGTGAACGAGTTTGTATCTTAGACTACACTTACTATGGAGTGTGCTCAATTGTAAACAGCAGAAGACGGAAGACTTTAAAAGACGAAAGACAAAACTAAATGCGTGACTTTTTATTGTTTTATAGTCCTAACAACATTTAAGAGAATTAACATCTCCGTATCGTTTGGTGGCATTAACATCAATGATTTTTATGAGTGGTGCGTATATACAATCATTATTTGCTTTTCAACATAAGTCATAATATATGTAATAGCAATAGATAGTATACAATATTATGTCCAACCCTTATTTTTTTATAAGAAACTTCGATTTCACATTAATATAGTCAATAAAATGTAGAAGTTAAGTTGAAAGATAAATTTGATCTCCCCTTTCACGTGATTTTAATACTAACGATATTTTCAGAAAATGTCTATACTCCATAATCAATACTTCTTTCTGTGTTATAGTGATTCAGTGTTAGCGTTGACTACGTAGGTCTGGGGTTTAATTTCCAGACCAGGCAAATCCAAATGTGTTTTTTTAATGTTCTTATCATAATTTATGGCAAACCATGACTAATGTGGGTTCTCTGGTTGTACCTTCTACCTTTACCTACCTCTTCGGGGACAAGTGCGTACATATACTTACTCAATTTTTACTATTCTAATACGTAAATAGAATCCTTTGTACATAGTTCTAAGTGATATACTGACATTAATCGTACTGATAGTAATATACTGACATAGTTCACGATGTAATTGTTTTGTGTATACAGATGAATGTAATAGTAGTTTTGATTAAAATACACGATGCGAATAGTAAAACAGGCTTTTTTTCATATTGAATTTAAATATAAGCCAAACTAGCTGCCCCGGCGAACTTCTTTTCATCCGTTCAGTTTGTATGGGAAAAATTAAAATGTTTTTATTCCTAGTTTCCTAGCACTTTTCCCCTTTTTCTTACCTTTTAAAACCTTTTCAGTAATTGATGCAAAAAACATATATTTTTCTTGATTTTCCTAAGATTTCTGAGATATGTATTTAAATGACAATTGAATTTCGATTTGACGACTATTACTTTAATGACTCGTAGTCTTCCTAGTTCGAGCATCAAATTGTGTAGTGCGCGCGCTCTAGGTACTAGCGCTCTAAGACGTACATGGTATTAAAATTATACACTGAAGAGAAACCTATAAATTACTCCTGTTTTTGTAAATTAGTAAAAGATAAGGACTGGCGGGAATTTAGTGTCAAATCAGTTATTTTTAATTATAGTTAAACGTTAATACTATTTTAAGTGCCAATAATGTTAATATATTTAGAAATTATGATTCAAAAGATAAGCTATATACCTACTTAAAATCTATATAATATTAAACAGCAATAATATCTATGTAAATGTCATTAACACAAAAATTAATTACTCCGCATCTTAAATTAAATCTAGTAAAATATTTGTACACCACAAGTTGGTAGAATATGTTAGAATGCTTATCTAATTTTAATATCTTTATAACACTCATTTTTCGCAAACAAATAATTTTAATTGTCAAAAAAATGCTCGGTGCTTATTATTCGGCAAAATTTGGGAATTCTGTACATATAGTCTATATAATTATTAATACGTGATGCCAAAACTTTGGACACCTTTTTACGAAAATTGCGCTGACACAGGAGCATAAAATTTGGCACACTTACAGTTTATGTCTAGGAGAAGTGCAGAATGATTATATTTTTCTATAATAATGCTTTTAAAGTATGTTAAATCAATAAATAAAATATTACCCACACTACCACGCATCTGATACACACGAACAAATATATTGGTGTTGACGATAAAAGATCACAGATGGCGCACTAACTATTCAGGAAACAAAGTAGTTCATCTTAAGGAATGAAGATGGCGTTCTTATCAACAGAATATTAAAATGGTCTAATTTCGACCAATGGGCGACCACTAGTAGAAATGCCAGACCATTTATTGTGTCAAATCTTTCAAACCACTTTATGTTATTTAGTTTATCTCTACATCCCAAAATTCTAAGATAAGTTATTGGTAAACGACTCGAGGACTGAGCTGCGCGATTGTTTATTTTTTAGTGCTTTTAGCGCAAGACGGAAAAAGGTGTTAAATGTTGTCTTTGTGTGAGTGCTTTTTTTGAACGCATGGGCCGACTTTGATGCGGGTTTTTTGTTTAAAAGCTGACGGGCGCGAAATTGTTTTTTAGCCACATTATTTAAAGGTTTTAGAGGCGGTTATTGATTTTTTTATTTTAGAGTTTTACTATTTTTTGTTCCAAATTCAAAAGTTCAAATTTCCTAATTCAACATAGACGAAAAAGTAGTGAAACATTAGTTTCTATACTTCTTATCGTCAGTGCTTGGTGGAATTCCAATCTTGATACAATTTATTTATAGACACTTGTACTTTCCACAATATATTTTATTTTTTTATTTTTATGATTTAGCCAACCGGATTCGTTATACAAGCATCATCAGGGCTATTTATTATAACAAAAAATTGCAGCAGAATCAAAATAATCTTTATTTACATGAACCATACAAGTGGTATTTGTGCGCGTCGACATTTTTTAAACTACCACCGGATCGGAATCGCGGCCTCACACTGAGAAGATCCGGCGAAAGAAACTCGTCAAAACAAAAGCAGGCTTGTCTTTTTTCTATAATAATATTTACAATATAATCTAGATTAAAAATACTTATTACAATCTGATTTTAACTTAAATAAAAGGTACAAAAAATTACATTACAAATTGCAGTGGGAGATTGAAACCTCTATCCCCAAGCATGTTCATCTTCTAAATACTCTGAGACCGTATAATAGCCTTTTTGACATAATTTTGCTTTGATACATTTTTTAAACTTATTTATAGGTAGATCAATGGGCAGCTTATTGTAGAAACGTATACATTGACCACAAAAAGGATTTACTATTTTTTTTTTAATTCATGTAGCATATTCCTACATTAATTATTATTGTTAACTAAAATAGAGAATGTACAATATATACACTATTCTTAACCACCATCCCTGACTTTAGGCTATTACCATTGACATTCCGAACATGGTAGCAAAGTTGTTACTTTTGACCTTTCACTAATAATTGCGTTTTGTGCCACTTGAAATCTATGTTCCAGTAATAATGTAACGTTCTGACATATTAAGCAATGTATGAACTAACCTAAGAAGTTAATGATATTAATGGTGTGCTATCATCGAGTAATTTCAAGATGATTTTGAATTTCTCCATGTTGGTCCGGGCTCCTTTGCAGAATAGACCATCTGCCTTCCTGCCAGGCAGCTCGTAAAAGGTGAGCATAAGCTTACTGCCTCTAACACCGTGAGATCCTAAGTGGTCGATTTTCCACCGCCTTACCTATTCCTGCCGCCATAACGTCTGTGCTTGCTGTTGACGTGTTGCGGTTCGGAGGGTTGGGTAGCCAGTCAATTTACTTTTGCTCGAGGCCTAACATCCCGGCCTCTGGTTGGCATCGCACCATTACCATCTTTGGTGTATTTAGGCTTCGTGAAATTCTTACCATCAGGGAATCCGTCTGCTTGTTTGCTTTTCGATATCATGAAAAAAATAATTATCAAAGAGTAATTTCGACATATTATATGATATGTGTTATGACATTTATTTGCAAGAAAGATTTAATGTAATAAAATGATTATATTATCTCATTGTTTGACAATGTCCTATTCATATTTTTAATTAAGAAACACTTGTACTGTTTTACGTGTCACTTATAATTTATTATTTTATAAAAAGCCTGCGGTTTCGCTTATGACAGCATCATCAGGGCAGTACAAGTGTTACTTTATTTAAAAATATGAATATTTGGAAGTTTTACCAAGCGCCGACGATGGAAAATCTCAAATATTAGATAAAAACCCGGCTAAGCTCGGGTAATATGTGACTCATAATATACATCTAGGTCCAAAATGTAGGTAGATATTTCTGTAGTCACCGGTTTTCAAGGAATATGAAAGGTATAAGCAAGACATAGATTCGTATAGCGACATTCATTGTGTTTAATAAATATAGTAAATAAAAACTGCCAACGTTTTTTTTTAACTCAACATTTAAAGTAAAGTAACATAAATTAACAAAGCAAGTTGCAATGAGTATTTATCCGAGAATTTAGCAGAGCTTATAAAGGAATATTCTCTATTACACATCACAAAACGGAACGTTTATTAGCTACCCAAGATGGCGACTGTGATTGGTCTGTCAAGTGACAACACATTAGAATTTAATATAGAATTTAACAAAATACTCGACAATCCGAATTTTGCGGATATATGTTGTCGACTCAAAATCATTATTTTTTTATGTTTTATTATTCAGGTAAGGTTTCAATCGAGTCTACCGTACCCCTTGACGAAATTATTAATATAGATAGATAATAGACAATGTTCTAGTTTAAACGTTTAAACGACTGGTATTAGGCCTAAAGGTAAGAGTAATTCTTCCGTGGATATAATTTATCGAGGTCAAAATAGTAATTAATATTAATTGACACATTACATCTCCAGCTAACGGATTTTTGTATCCAGTTTATTTAAATAATCTAGAATAATGTTTAAAAAAACGTGATCGTAATAATTTACTACCAATAAATTACTAACACCAAACTGAAATTAAATACTTAATTCCATTTAATTTTAAATTATATTACTTAATAACATTTTTAATTTAAAACTAATGGACAATTTATTCAAAAGAGAGCATTAATGTGTTTTAAATATATATACTATTGATTGCAAATTCATCCGAATGCTAGATTTGAATGAAATCTAGCATCGTTTGTGTTTTAACTATAAATTTTAAAGAAAGAAAAAATTTCGAAAGAAAAAATATCAAAATTTCTTTAAAATTTATAGTTATTTATCCCACGCACAGGGCAAGTGCTAAAAAATTAAAAAAAATTAAAATACGGTTTGTGTTTTAGTTTTTGTACTCATCTGTAATAGTATCAAAAGGTTTTGCAGAATCTAACCGAATGTTAAAAATTAAAAATGTTTTTAAAGGTTCTCGAGTGGCGGCCCCGCACCGGAGAACGTAGTGTTGGACGACCTCCCACCCGGTGGACTGATGATCTGGTCAAAGTCGGGGGGAGTCGCTGGATACAAGGGGCTGGTGACCGTGACTTGTGGCGCTCTTTGGGGGTGGCCTATGTCCAGCAGTGGACGTCCTCCGGCTGATGATGATAAACCGAATGTCAATAAGTTTGAGCTATGATTTTTAAAATAAATTTCAAAATATTTGCGGCACTGAAATATCAAAATTTACATCTTGGAGTACCACACATCCATACATAATCTTTATAATTCATTTTAAATGCAGTGAAATGATTTATTTTCGGAACATGTGTGTTTTTTTTTTTGGAATGACTAATATGTTGCCAACCTCGCGGTTTTTACAACTTCACCGGGCTTTGTGTACCGAGCAAAGTGCTCAACCCGAGACATCATTATTTAGATGGGTTGGACTGTTCCCTACAACGCCAGCAACAAGGACTGTCTCCGGGAAGACCGTACCTCGACTTGGTGCTGCGTTCCGGTTACTGGGTGGACTTGATGGAAGAATAGTGGCGGCGTTTAAAAGTTATTACGAAATATTCTTTCACATAGTGGTATGCAATTACGTATGCAACTTAATTATATAGTCTATATTATTGTTATTTATATATTTTTACACAAATTAGTTAAAATTAATCAATCATTTATGCATGACAAAAGATTAAATGCTGATCAAGTTTTACCCTATCTACCAAAAAGTACCACCGTCTAATAACGAGGTTGAACGTACCATCAGTTGACGTTTTTGCTTCTTGGGTGGTTGGTGACTATGACTAAAATGAGTGTCAGGTCTCATGTTCAAATATACCAACCTCCTATGTCTGTAATTTTTTTCCGTTATTAGAAAGGATTTCCTTATGGTACGAATTGATATTGATTTAGAAAGAGACTCCAAAGGCGGTAATGGTGCGTTGCCAACCTGAAGCTGGGATGTGAAGTCTCAAGCAAAAGTAAGTTTACCGGCTACCTTATCCTCCGAAGTGGAACACGTCAACGGCAAGCACTGACGTTAAAATGGCAGAAATAGGTAAAGCGGTGGTACCAATCCGGGTGAGTCGCTGCGAAAATCTACCACCTAGTCAGATGTCACGGTGTTAGTGACGGTAAGCCTATGCTCGCCTTTTATGAGATGCCTGGCACAGAAAGTCAGGTGGTCTATTTTGCGAAATGATACACATTTTAACCATTGCTTGCCTGTTACGTTACAAACATACAAATGTTTGTTTGTTACTAATACACGCAAAAACTGCTGAACCGCTTTTCATGAAACACATAGAGGGTACATTTGCACACACACAGAGGGTAACTTGAATTAACAAAACAATTGTTCTTGTGGGAACATTAATCACCAGGCATCGCCGCGGGTATCAGCTAGTTCTAATAAACAATGAGTACCTGGATGACCGAGTTTTGCTCGGTATTTTTTTTGTTTTTTTATAAATTGTGTTTTAAATTGATTTCTAGCTAGATCGATTTATCGGCCCCGAAACCCCCTATATACTAAATTTCATGAAAATCGTTGTAGCCGATTCCGAGATTCCAATTATATATATATATATATACAAGAATTGCTCGTTTAAAGGTATAAATTGATATGTCTAATGAGTAACTCTACTAATAGTAAACATTCAGTAAATTTTATTATTTATAGTATTGAACAGAATAAGATATATTATAATTACACAACCTTGTGTACATGTACAGTCAAGGCAATATAATATGTAGATTATCTACTAAAGTAACTAATGATATGATACGATCGATCATAGATAGGAAACAAGTTCTCCTGCAAATTGTTTAGATATAAGATAGAGAAGTTATGTAAAAAGTATATTTTAAGCCCATATCTTCGGAGAGGTAGGCAGAGGCTCAATCAGAGCATCCACGACTAGCTAAAGTACACTTGCCACAGTAGGTGGCAAGCCGACCGGTCAAAACTAAATATATACCTGTCTGTATTTTTTCACATATCCAAACCCGAGCAACGTTATCTATATACTAAATGAAAGATAAGAAAGATCTTAGTTACACTATTTATAACTCAAGAACGGCTAAACCGAATTGGTTGAAAATCGATAGAGATAGATTCCAACACTTTACTCAAGATCCCAACATGACTTTCTTTGACGACTCATGACTAATTTTGAATAATTTAAAACCGATTTTGTGAAATTGAGTAACTTTGTGCAAATTTCAGTTTGACTAATGGCAAATGAAAAAAAAAGTAATGGCAAATGCTAAAGCCAATGGCAAAAACTAAAGAAAAAATACTGTTTTTATAACTTGAAACTTAAGAAAGGTTGTTAGTTTAGTTTTATGTGAAATACTAACAGTAAGGAAAAAACGACCACAGCGATATCATTTGCATAGATACACACTATTTAACAGGCACGACGAGCGTAAGTCTGGCAAAAAGAAAATGGAGATAGCAGAAATAATACAAAATGTTTTGGTGTAGAACTAATATTAATATATTTTTTGTTAAAATATAGCGAATAAGCACTATTCTGATAGTAAGGGAAATCGTCTATAGACAAAGATGTAACTGGTGCGTTGCTATCTTGGTATTGGAATATTAGGTCAGGTTTGAAATTCTACAGGCTACCCTTCTCTACAAAATGGGTTACGATGATGAGCACTAACATTAAGTATCAATCAGTAAAACGGTGGTGTTAATCCGTAAGAGCTTCTGCCATAGCATGTGGTAGAATCACGTTGTAATGTCATCCCATTGTGACGTGAAAGATAGATAAAATATAAAACCTATATATGGATTTTCCAATTTTCTAAATGAAAAAAATGTTGCTCGGGATTGGATATGTGCCCGATTGGCGATAGGCTTGCCACCTATCACATTGTGGGACTTAGTGTCTTCGGCTAGTCGTGGGTGACCTGGTTGTGCTTCTGCCTACCTCTACCTGCCTGCCTATATAAATAAATAATAATAAATAAATAAATAAATATCCCAGGACAACTCACACAAATTGAATCTGACCCCAAAGTAAGCAAATTATATTATGCTTGTGTTATGGGTGTCAGTCAACGATACTAATACATAGAAATACTTAAATAGATACCAGAATAAATTTAATAAATTTAATAAACACCCAGACCCGGAAATGCAGACATCTAAATGTTCATCACACAAATGCCTGCCCCCGTCGGGAATCGAACCCGAGCCTCGCGGTTGTACGATGTAGTTAGGCGAGTACGCTAGCCACTCGACCAACGAGGCGGTCAATGGGCATAAAGATACTTTTTCCAATGTATGTCCAAACATGTTGGAGAACGTATAGACAATAGGTATATAGTTGTGCCTCTGCCTACATCTTCGGGGATATGGGCGTGAAGATACTTTTATAGATAAAGCCACGTAAAAATCATAGTTTTTAACAAAAGTCCCAATCCAATATAGTAAAAAAGAAGCAAATCGGAAAGTGTAATCCGATTTTTATGGTGTAATTCGAATAATCGAACATAATCGATTTTAAATTTGAATTGAGATAATATCAGATTATTTAAAGTTTAGTGCTGTTTAACGTTCTTAATTCAAATAAAATTCAAATAAATCTCGCAGCACTCGAACACCGTGAAGCGGGTAAGACAACAGTTTATCGAATAATCGATTTGTATACGGACGAGTCGAGCTCGTGGGAAACAATACTGTTCGAGGGTAGAGCCACACTAGTCTACTGCTTTTGGTTTATTTTATCTGAAGAAGCCTAAATATATTTTCCTGTCCTGACCATGGGATATTGATTTTTTATGTAATCCTTCTGGTATTATCTACCCCAATAACAAGAGATTTAGAAGAACTTTTCAATCATTATAAGCGTGATGCGGGACAAAAAAAATGACTTTTTGTCATCAGCACTTTTCGGAACTACATTCCTTCAATAAACAGCCTATTACTATAAATTAAAATAAACCGGACTTGTTTTTAGCTGTGGAGTTTCGATAATATAGCATAAAAGCAAGATCGGTTTACTCAAATGTAATTTATACAATACATATTTAAATGTAATAAAATTTAGATACAGATACAAAGATATTTCAACACCTACGCCTGCCCTAATCGAGAACTGAACAAGAACCTCATTTATACTGCCTTATATATTCAGCATCCTCTTCGACCAACTAGTTGGTAATTTTAAGTCATACTAATATTTTAATACGAAAGAAAATGTCCTTGAGCCATGTCGCATTAGAGCGATGTTGTAGCATTATTTGTATGTGTGATATAATAAGGTTGCTTAAGAAGGCATTACATTATATACATTAAAAATGTATATAATGTATACTTAATTTAAATAAAAACACATTCATTTATTCTTTCATTAGTTGAAACCTGATTAATCACCATAAATCGTGACATCAAGATCTTTTTATTTAAAAATAAATTTACTTTAATACGCGAGCATAGCTGTATGTGATGTCTAGTATTAGACAAATCTGTCGTTACCCTAATATCTCATGAGTACATTATGCGTTGGAACACGATATTGCAATTACGTCATTAACTTTGGGAGTGACCTATGGGGATGGTACCATTGTTACAACCAGGGTCTAATTCAACACTTTTAATAATTTAAGTAAATACTCAGTTGTGTAATAGTAAGTCTATTTTTCATATTACAAGTAAACTTGTTCACAAGCAGTTTAGTTTTGGATGATAAAAGCCGTTGCTTATGGATACAATGATGTTGCTGGTGAGTCATTTTCTCATGGCTAGAATCTTTAGCACTATAGCGTAACGGAACACGACAATGACGAGCACTGGCGTTATGTTTAATGATTTGTTCATTTTTGCTTTTGGCATGTGGGAATGTGATGACCCCATCAGATTCCATTATGATAAATGAAGTCGAGAGGATAGCGTACACGCCTAATTCTACTGACTAACCGCGAGGATCGGGTTCGATCCCTGACGGGGCCAGGCATTTCGTAATGAACAGTCAGATGTCAGCATTTCCGCGTTTCGGTGTTTATTAAATATATTCTGGTACCTATCTATTTCAATATTTCTATTTATTAGCATCGTTGACTAACACCCTTAAGACAATCAAATCATTTGCCTACTTTGGAGTTAGATTCCATTTTTGTAACTTGTCCAGGAATATATTTATATGTTCCACAACTGTCAGTCCCAACAGAGTACTGAAAACTTACCTAAATTGGTATCATCACTCTATTTCGTCCTGCCGTCAGAATGTCAGTGTTAACCAATGTCATATTTCAGCAAACTGAAAGCATTGACGAGCTGAATAGCATATAACAAGTAATATTACTAAGCTACTGACAGTTCACTTTTGTTAAGGTTACGATCTTGAGCCAAGATGTTAAAACAAGCTTTTAATTTGCTAATTCCGCGTAAGCATTGTAACTGTTGTGGCAAATAATCCTCCAAACGACACAGAATGTGACAAACCTAACTGACGTTCCCACCAGTCACCTCCGCGACCAGAAGAGCTCGGGAAACAATATTAATTGTCACGTTCTTTACATGTGACAACCCTACCTAAATTCACACCTCCTATCTCCGCAAAGTGACGCCTGATTCAATAAAATATCTTTATTCAAGAGTTTAAATTGGTAAGACATATTTACCATCTTTATTAACTATTCCTGCCTTCATACTGATACGTCATAATTACAGAAGGACGACGCACCTTAACAACTTTAGTTTTTATGGCTGACAGTTGTATTATTATTATTAAATATTTATTGTACACAACTGATATTACAAAAAAAAACTTAAAAGTAAAAAGATAAACAAAGTATGAAAGGTGAGCTTATCTATACATATAGGAATCGCGAAACATACAAACAAAAAACGTACAGGCGAATTGATAACCTCCTCCTTTTTAAAGTCGGTTAAAAAGTATCCTGTGTTATTCTCCGGCTCCTAAACTATCCCTATACCAATTTTCGTTCAGATCGGTCCAGGGGATAGACCGTGAAGAAGGAACAAACAAACAAACAAATAAACAAACAAACTTTCGGATTTATAATATAACTGGGATGGGATCTTTAGAAGGGTCAATTCTGTACATTGAAAACATTGAAAAAATAAATAGAAGGGGGTGTTACTGGATCGATACCATACACAAATATGTGATTTAAAAAAATTTTGTTGTCTGTCTGTATGTTTAGGCATCACGTGAAAACTAACGGTTCGGGATCGATGAAACTTGGTATAATTATACCTTATTATCCTGGGCATAAAATGGGATACTTTTCATCCTGAAAACATACGTAGAAAAAAAATATTTTTTCAGTTTTATCACGCGAAGATCGACATCCGCGCGGACGGAGTCACGGGTGAAACCTAGTCTCTAATAAAATAAATTTCTTTCAGCCAATCCGTAATAGAAAAGTAATAAATGAAATAAGTAGACTTAAGTATATGACTAAATAAGACTTAAATAAGTGTATTTTAGCATTAGGAAGGCCGCGTGCTTGTTCACTGTCCTATTACTTAAACAAATTTTAGATCAGCGACTGGTTGGCGATAGGCTTGCACCAACCAGGTTGTGGATCTTAGTATCTTCGGCTAGTTATGGGCAGTCTGGTTGGACCTCTCCGTATCTCTTCGGAGATACGAGCTTGAAGATATTTGTCACATAAAAATACAATGAGACTTTTCGAAACTTGATCAAATGAAATGTGCGGATATTAGACAAATAATTATCAATAAAAAATTTAAAAAAGAAAAAAAAAAATATTAACAGTATTTTTTTTAATAAGTCTCGTCTGACAGCTAGAAAATATGCCTACCTGTTTGAATAAAAAAAAAATAAACAGGACAAACTAGCAATAAAAAAATAAATAAAATATAACTTAAAAAAAGAGTATCTTCACGCCCATATCCCTGAAGAGATAGGTAGAGGCACAACCAGGGTACCCACGACTAGCCGAAGATACTAAGTCCCACAATGTGATAGGTGGTAAGCCTATCGCCAACCGAGCACATATCCCCTATCCCGAGCAATATTTTTTTTATAAGAAAATTGGTAAAACCCAATTTTCTTTTGTTGCTCGAACCGGTATTCGAATCCAGAACCTCATGTAGTCAAGTCCAACAACTCAACCGCTAGGAAAGCTATAAATAAAAGTTTTTTAACGTCTTCTAAATCGATTGATTTCAAAAAATCATGTTGTGTAGTCTGCTTTACTAGCATTGCTAATGTTAGTAAATGTCACTTCACCTGATTGTTGCTACCTCTCTTCAATACCGTTGAGATAGTAAGCGTGAAGGTTTCCACTACAATTTATAAATCTTAAACATCTATAAAGCAAGAACCTTTTAAAATAGGATTATTATGTCATTTATTTTGTTAATGTGACAACATATCTGACCTCTGTTGCCATAATTTATTTGATTCGGTTTTTATCAAAGGATAATCATGGCTGTGGATTATTTTATAGACATATTTGGTGATTTCAAGACCACCCAAGAAGTTACAGTTTTCTTTATTCTTTTTATGTTATAGGAAGGCAAACAAGCAGACAGATTTCCTGATGGTAAGAAATTCACGCCGCCTAGAGACACCAAAGATGGTAATGGTGCGTTGCCAACCTGAGGTCAGGATGTTAGGCCTCGAGCAAAGGTAAGTTTATCGGCTACCTTACCCTCCGAACCGGAACACGTCATGACGTCATGGCGGCAGGAATAGGTAAGGCGGTGGTACCAATCCGGGTGAGTCGCTGCGAAACTCTGCTTCGGCACTTGGTGGAACTTAACTAGTCTAGCGGTTCAATAGTCAGACTTGACTGCATGAGGTCCCGGGTTCAATTCCCGGGTCGGGTAACAAAAAGAAAATTGGGGTTTTCCAATTTTCTAAAAAACAACGTTGCTCAGGATTGCATATGTGCCCGGTTGGCGATAGGCTTGCCACACAAAACTGCTGAACGGATATTCATGAACCTTTTCAATAATATAGCTTTGAAATCAGAATAACATAATAAGTTGAAATTTATAGGATTTTTTTATAATTTGGTGATAATATAACGATAACTGCTAAGTAAACGCAGACGAAGTCGCGGGTAACAGCTAGTATATAGTAAACAAAGGCGAACTTAATGCCAAAAATGCATCTTCTCCCAGTTTACCCAGGGTAAACAAAAACAGACACATCGGAATATTTCCGTATAAAATTCGAAATTCGAATTTGCAAGGATCGCCATTTTGTTTTGGAATTTGGAAAAGAATATGGCGGCCACATTATGGCGGCAGGAAAAGGTAAGATGGTGGATTCAAAACAAAAAATATAAATAGAAACTTACAATCTTGATCAAACTGCTTTATTAAAGCG
>NJDD01005718.1:0-11840 GCA_002245505.1 Calephelis nemesis
GCCTACTTAATTAATTAGTCTCGAGGCTGAAGAAATAAATGTCAACGCTGGACCAATATAGCACAGAGGTAACCTAAGGTTAGATAATTGAATGTTTATTGAAGTCGAGATGTGGCAACCCCATTACGCGTTAGTTGTTTCGGCTAATGGAATATTCCACCAGAGCAGTCAAACCTTACTAGACATTTTTTGGCGCCGTGGTAGAAAAAATAACATTTTTACTTGTCAGCCAGTACTTTGTATCAGGTATAGTGTTAAATATTGTATTATTTTAAGCTCAAAAAGAATAGCAGTAGTAAATATTTTAGTTATAAATAAACAACAACACTTTCAATGGCTTTCATTTCGTTGGCAATAAATTCGTTGTCAATAAATAAATATTTATTAATTTACTAGCGGCCCGCCCCGGCTTCGTACTGTTATGAAATACACATAATATAAACTTTCCTCTTAAATCACTTTATCTATTAAAAAACCGCATCAAATTCCGTTGCGTAGTTTTAAAGATTTAAGCATACAAAGGGACATCGGGACAGAGGAACGACTTTGTTTTAGTGATTACCCGAACAACATATTATGTTTCTATCTTTCTATCTTTTACATTTCTAGTTTTCATTTTTCTATAACATGCCATTTTCGAAGACTCTTGGTCAACCTAGATCTTTCTGGGTACCCACAACCGTCCACTTTAGCACTGTATTTCTGGCTTGTCAATCTTTCATCTTTCATAAGCTTAGTCTAAAAACAAAAAAAGATCATAAAAAGTGTCATTTTTCCACAGAAAAAAATTATTTTCTCATTATGTATGAGGTCAGAGTCCCAGTGTATAAAGACCACTAAACTGTTACAAACATAGCATGCGGAGCACGCGACCGTTACCACTATAATTCATTTGGTGCGTTTCCATTAGCCACTTTCCAGATCCTTCTCTAGGTTACAGTGTGTGACAGGGGTAGGTGACAACATCAGCGCAATGTGTACACTGGATTTCACAGCCGGATTTAAACGCGATCAACTTAAAAAAAAACGTTTAGTCAAATGTCAAGAGTGTCAATCATGTCAATTTTGTTGTCAAAAAAAAATTGGTTATTGTAAATATTTTATTATTACACTCAGTTTGGCGCAACTTTCATATAAGAAAAAGTTTGCTATGTTTTTTATTCGTCTAAATCATATGACACTAGTTGCCTTAGATCTGAATGTCTTTAGACGTACTTTCAAATTATACGGGTTACACCTTTTCACCATATTATGTCAAGTGACATGTGTCACTCTAAGTAAACTTCATACAAAATTCGGGTTTGCTATGTATCTATGGAAGTCCCGCCTCTTATTACGTAGTATTTATATACTCTTTGATTACACTATTTGATGTGGATATCATCAGAGGACGGTGTTAAGAAAATTGTCGATTTTAAAAGAGTACTTGCAGTAACTTATGAACGGGATCACAATTGGTATTTGAACTCATTTACACTAAACTCAGTTTGAAATCGGTCGGTTTTCAATATCATGATGGAATGATGATGAAATCCGCCATAAGGCGCAATAACATTCATATTTCTCTTCTTATATTTAAGATCTTTGCTCTAGTGGGTTAGGCAATATTTTTTCCAATTTCCTCTTCGCTGTTTGATTCTACCTTACCTCCAAAAACGTTTTTTAAGTACATGTCATGTCGCAATAAATGGGTAATCTTTCCTATCTTCCGTAGTGGCTATGCGTTTTCTTTTATACTTTCCAAGGCGTTGTCCTACAAAGTCATCTACATCCTGATGATCACTTCCTTTTTACTTCAACACAACATTTCAAATACTTCGATTCACTCATAATATCCTCAGTTTCCACAGGTTCCATGTTTTACTACTATATAGCATGACAGTCCATTCGGCTATTGGCAAATGCCAATCCCCAATGTATAACCTGTCTTAGAGCCGTGCCGGCTGAAATCTGAGGTGTCATCCTAGGCGGTAATGGAAAAATAAAAATGTTTTTACAAAATTAATGTCACATCTGCATCGTTGACAAAATCGATAGCCTTACATCGTGTCGTCTTGTTCAATGGAAACAGTATTGCTATGAATATGTCGTGTCCCAGGAAGCTAGAAATGGCTGGATTAGCACGCGCTATTTCCGGTAACATTAGTTACTTTTACAAATATAGGCGTGTTGAGTTCATTTCTGTTAAACCATGTTGTGTGTGGAATATGCTAGAAGTTTCGTTGATCCTATCCAGCCCCAATATCTTCGTCATTTAAAAAACATGTCTGTCGGTGCGTGTGAAACACAGGCTGGAAAGATGGGTCTATTACCTCGTACAAATCATTTTGGCATATGTGCATAAGGCCTATAGGTTAAGAAAATTTAATCTTTTATGGGTAAAATGCCAAACAAGAGCTTTTAGATTGCTTAGCTTAAAACTAAAAGACTTTTCTAAAGAGTTATTACTACAGTTCTTTTGATTACACAGTCTCAGTTATATTACTTCGAAATCCATAATTTATTTATGTGCATACATATGAGTTTGTTTATATATTGCAAAAAATGCACTAAACTAACTTAAACCTAGTTTTCTTCCTATAAAAACATAGAAAATTTAAATTCATGGTATTTTTAACCTAAACAGTCAAAGTATTTTCATTTGAAGAAAACATTTAATGGTTTACTTTTTGCAGCCAAAGTCGTAGTGTAGGAGTGTCTCTATAGCCTCTAGTGAATTAAAAATTAGTAATTTTGTTACTAAGTCATCTTATTAGTGCATTGGTGAGACAAGGTAAGTAAGTAGGGTAAAACAAGGATTATACTTTTTTGAAAAATATTCTAAGCTACAGATAAAATATATTTGTAGGGTAGGAGTGTTGTTGCATTACTAAATACGTGGCAATTAATTCTTCTTCTTGTTCTTGTTCTTGTATTAGATAGTATTTGAGTATCTGATTAATGCTGTGATTTTGGTGCGTTTTTCGAAGTGAAACTTCTTTATCGGGGTTGGAAAAATATTTAGTGTAACATTGTTTCGTTACGCTTCGCATTTTTCCGTTACGCGCCATCTTTGTTCTTATCCCTACCACGCGCGATTCGAAGTATACTTTCTCCAGCGGAGTAGGGATTGGCAATAAACTTTATTTAACCAATTTCTGTAAAGCTGCATATAGTAAATTATTTTTTGAAAAATAACGTCATAAAGAAGTTTCACTTCTTCACTTCTTACGAGTGTACGCTAGTACACGCACACATTTTTTTTAATAAATAAAGTGATTCAAGAAGTAGGTTAGGTATATGTCAAACATAGAAATTTGTCCACCCGTGTGAAGTTGGAAGGGGCTGCTATTGAATATTACATTAACAACTCACTGGAAATATATAATTTTGAAGTTATATACTTCTTGAGAGGAGTATTGAAAAAAATATAAGAGTAAAATTTGTAGATGCGCGCGCATCTTTCAAAAGTAATATCATGAAGTTGCTTGCTTTAGAAACATGTGTCTACATTTGCACACGTGGTTTAGTTTTGCATAAGTGCGATTTACATAATATTTTTCGTTAAATATTTCTTTTATTATTTTTTTAATAATTCCATCATCAAGTAAAACTTCTCTTGCGTTCATTTTTAAAATATTTTCATGTTTGAAATAAGCACTACATTTAATTATTAACTGCAATTATCAACAATATCAGACGCAGTCAACTTCATACACGTCAAAATTTTTTTATACATATTATTTAAGTATTTATTACGTCCTTAATTATTAACGCTTCAAACCCACTAACCTTCTTTCCAGAACGATATTTTAATAGACGTAATATAAATTTGTGCATCATAAAATGTATTGTCATCAAAAATAATACGTAAAAGAGCGTTTCTTTTATGTGCATCGTAAAACCTATATCTAACTATTTGATGCTTAGATTATAAAATTGTAATAAAACTGCGCATGTTCATATGAGTTTAAGGCGAGTATTTCCCACCTCTTTTGATATTTGAGGGGGTGAAGCTTTAGAAGAAAGTATTTAAATCGATTAGTTACTAACACAATCCGGGCGAGTCGCTGCGAAACTCTACCACCCAGTCAGATGTCACGGTGTCAGTGACGGCAAGCCTATGCTCGCCTTTTACGAGCTGCCTGGCACAGGAAGGCAGATGGTCTATTTTACAAAGGAGCCCGGACCAACACGGGGGAATAGAATACTTTACTATTTCCCATACTGAACGGGTGGAACGAAGTTCGCCGGGACAGCTAGTAAATAATAAATATCCCTGGACAAGTTACACAAATTGAATATAACCCTAAAGTAAGCAAATTATATTCTTGTGCTTTGGGTGTTAGTCAACGATTCTAATACATAGAAATACTTCAATAGTATTAATAGTAATACTGGTATCTACCCTGGTCTGGACCCGGAAATGCGAACATGTCTGCCCCGATGGGAATCGAACCCGAGCCTCGCGGTTGGTCAGTGTAGTTCGGCGTGTACGCTAGCCACTCCACCAACGAAGCGGTCGGTGAGATTTTACACTATGACATAAATTGTCCAAAAGTGGACGTTATATGCTGCCTAAACCTGAAATGATGATGAACCGGAAAATCCTCAGCATAACTTACATCGAAGCAATAAACACCAGACCTTTTCAACAATCACTAATAAAACTACGAATAGATTTTCGATTTTATTGAAATCCAGTCGCCGAAGTATTAAAAACTATGTATCAGTTTATCGACCATTTTATCTTGAGCTCAGATTTACCCAGATTGATTGACAGAAGAGAACGATTACATGAAAGCACAAGTGGGTAAAGGGACATAGTTTTTTGCGATATTTTGCTATTTTGGCGATAGGCTTGCCACCTATCACATTGTGGAACTTAGTGTCTTCGGCTAGTCGTGGGTGCCGTGGTTGTGCCTCTGCCCACCTCTTCGGGGATATGGGCGTGAAGATACTTTTTTTTAAAATTATATAGCTATGTAATATTTAACATATTCATAGAAAATAATATAAGCGCTATAAAATGACATAAAACCGTATCCAATTTCATTAAGACTGTATCCTAAATATAAAAAAACAGTAAAAAATATAACGCAAAAAATACTTTTCGGATTTTCTTCAAAGATAACGTCACATATAAAACAGGTCCGGCGCAAAAAATATTCATCCCATTTTTTTAATATTAGCAATACCTAAAATACCTACATCACTGCTTTTTCTGTCAATGTCAGTGGCTACGAGTATTATGCAAATATTGCTATACTAATATTTCAGGAGCACTGTTCTTAGATTTTATTTTATGTATACTATTTGAGGAAAAGTTTTTAAAATGTGTTTCATTTACCAGTGGATATATTAATAGGTATAGCGTATATATAGGTATAGATATAGGTATAGGAATAGATACAATAAATTCCTTTAATTAGGTATATTAAATAACTAGCTTCCGCCCGCGACTTCTTCCGCGTAGAATATAGTCTATAGCCTTCCCCGTTAAAAGGGCTATCTAAAAAGATTTTTTCAAATCAGAACATTAGTTCCTGAGACTAGAGCGTTCAAACAAACAAAATCTTCAGCTATATGATATTAGTATAGATATAGATAATTAAGCGCAGTAAGGCTTCGTTCACACGGCATTGTCCTGCACGTTTTTGAAGTTACTTCTTTTGGCGCGTTAGGAAAAAATGATGAGGGTAAATTTTTACGATGCGCGCGCACACCGTCACGAAAAACCGACATAATGAAGTTAGCTATAGATCACATTTTAGTTTTTCAAAAAATGGTACCAACAAAGTAAAAGTAAGGACATCTACGTATGTTTGCGTGAGAACTGACAACTGTATTCACAATATTTCTTTACTTCTATGGTTAGTGTCATTTTGTCTACAAATGTAAAATAAGGCAAAAGATAAAATTTTTAAATAGATTTTTATCTTATTACGCTCAAGAAGTATAACTTCGACATTTTCGACAACACACACATTTTTTTTAACATATAGTTAACGGAGTTTTCATATGGCAATTTTCATTCGTTTAAAAACGATCAGACGCAGTTTCACACAGTTGCTATAACTGCAAAAATCGACTCCAACTATTTCATTGGGTACCACGTCGTGATTTGATAATTATATTTTCGCAAGACAGCAAATGTTCCGAAATGGTTTCACATAAATGTTATCAACATCCTACTAGTTTGTTTGTTACTAGGAGTTTGTTTCGCCGTTTCTTCTCCTGACTGGCTAGGCTTGGAAACGGTGGTAGCTTAGGGTAGTTAGGGTTAAACTAATTATATTTTAAAATTTTGTTCAAATATTTAAAACATAATATGTTATAAATCTTAATAAATAAATTTGTATAATTTTAAAGATATTTGCACACCATAATGTAGTAGAATATGTTGGTATTAACAAATATCTTTTGTGACAGCTTTTAACACACATTTTCAGCAAATTAATAAATTTCATTTTTTCAAATAACTAACCTAGTTATAAATATAAATAATTGGCTTAAAAGTTAAAGTGTATATGGTAGAATATGTTGATATACTTAAATATGTTTGTAACATCTCATTTTCACACATATTCCGCTAACAAATAATTTTCTTTCTTCTTTCTTCCAAGTAGTTTTTGAGTTACACTTAACAATGTACATATTTTTCACTTATCGTGACTAAATCATCCATGATTTGAGTTATCTACCATTCATGATTTCATGGGGGTCGTGGTAGGGTATCTTCTGGTTTAGTTTGTTATTAAGAAAATTGGAAAAAATACTTGAAAAAGAGTTAGTTAGGTACCTATGTTATTTGTAACTATGCCTATGCTTACGATTATGATTCGCCTCTGTGGTCTTGCAGTCCAGGTGGTGAACTTGATTTCATGAGGTCCCGAGTTAGATTACAGAGTCAGGCAACAAAAAGAAAATGTATTTTTTCTAATTTTCTAATAAAAAAAAATGTTGCTCAGGATTGGAAGTGTTGGCGATAGGCTTGCCACATTTAAGAACTTGTCTTCGGCTAGTCGTGGATGCCCAGGTTATGCCTCTGTCTAATTCTTCGGGGATATGGGCGAGAACATACTGACTTTTTTATGACAAATTTTGCTAATGAATACAAATTACTATGGAATTTGGAAACAATTAACCAGAATCGAAATCTAAAATGTTTTTCTGGAACATACGTCTGGAACATACTAAAGTATCACGTAAGAGACAAAGCGACTCCGATAAATGTTTTGAGCATTATATCCCTAGGGCAGTAAAATAAATTTAAGTTAGCAAACACGTGATCTGAGTTACAGGATAAGATTTTTCGTTTTTTCTTCGTTTTTTGTAATTATGTCGTCAAAATCACAAAATTTTAATATTTTCATCGATGTTTCTAGGGTTCCATCTTCAGATCGAGACTGGGGGCAATGGGACACTTTAGAAATACGCCCTCTCAAATAAAGAAAAAAAAACATTTTAGGATTCGTTCAAAAATGGCTGTGAAATTTATTAATATGCTTAAATAATTAAAAGGAGCTGAACATGTTCCACCTTTTTTCACTCCACCTTTTTTCGAAAATTATCCAGAAAGGTTTCAGGACAAAATGTACTATAAGTACTTTCAACCAGAATTAATTCAGAAGGATAATGTTTTTAAAGTTAATATAATATTATCAAATATTAATATAATCGCCTCTGTTGTCTAGCGGTTCGGGTGTTGGACTTGACTGCATGAGGTCCCGGGTTCGAATCCCGGGTCGGGCAACAAAAAGAAAATTGGGTTTTTCCAATTTTCTAATAAAAAAAATGTTGCTCGGGATTGGAAATGTGCCTGGTTGGAGATAGGCTTGCCACCTATCACATTGTGGGACTTAGTGTCTTCGGCTAGTCGTGGGTGTCCTGGTTGTGCCTCTGCCTACATCTTCGGGAATATGGGCGTGAAGATACTTCTTCTTCTTCTTCATATAATATTATGTATATATGAGTTTATTTCACCTTTTATTAATATCTATATACTAGATTCGAAGACTAATATCCATAACACAGCAGCATAATTTGCTCCCTTGTATGATTTTTCCAGAATATATATATACATATATATATATATCATGACTATTATTAGATATTAGTGGTCGCCCATTGGCCGAAATTCGACGATACTAAATCTAACATCTTGTTGATAAGAACGCCACCTTCATTTCTCAAGACCAACTACTTTGTTTCCAAACTTTATAGTGCGCCATCTGTGATCTTTTATCGTCATCATCAATATAGTTGTTTGTGTGTGTCAAATGCATGGCGGTGTGGGTAATATTTTATTTATTGATTTAATCTACTTTATAAGCATTGTTACCTAAAAAATATTAGCGTTCTGCATTTTTCCTACACATAAACTATAAGTGTGCCAAATTTTATGTTCCTGCGTCCGCGTAATTTTCGTAAAAAGGGTTCCAAATATTTGGCATTTGTATTAAAATATAGATATCTGTAAAGTTATGTCAAACAAAGTCCGGTGTGTTAGAACATTTATAACTCAAGAACTGTTGAACTAATTTTAAAGATGTTTGCATAATAGAATGAATACTTTACGCTCCTTTATAATACCTTAACACTAATACACATCACAACATTACACACACACACAATCACACAATATAATAGTTATAACACTAAGTACAAATTTACAAGCTTTGGATTTTTGGGTAGGCTTTAATAGTAGAATAACTATTGACACATTATAAAATTTAAAAAATACCACAGAGGCTCGCAGTGCAACTAGTTTAGAATATTTTATATAATTTGATACCTTTGTACACTGCAGCATATATAAAAATGAATTCACATATCGCGCGGTCATTGGATCACGCCTGAAAGGATAATAGACTACATGCCCATGCCACAAAATAGATGGGTCATATGAACCACCAGGTGACATATATAGGACGATATAAGAGCATAAAATAATAAGATTCAGCACTATGCCGTCATCTGTAAGCTGTCCAACTGAATGCAGATGAGAATCAAAAAGTGCAGGGAGTGAGTCCATTCTGGTCATTTATGTTTCTTATTCTTTTATCGTCCTATATACGTCACCTGAGGGTTCGTATGACCCATAATTTTTTTGGCATGGGCCTGTAGTCTATAAACGAACTTTGACAATTCCTTTTTTGTTGTGTTAGCTACTGTCGGGAGAATGTACTTATAAAGAAGCACCGGGAAAATGGGAAAAACAATGCTTTAATCCGTACAAACTATTAGTAGCTAATGTCCATAATTTGTCCGTCCAATTAATATGTCTGTTAAAACTAGGTTGACTGGTAAAGAACGTTATGTTATATTAAATCCAAGTCCCTTCAAGTTGTGCAAACATTTTAAATAAATAATTTGCTTACTTTCGGGTTAGATTTCTTTAGATCAATTAAGACAAAATATTACGTCGTATTAATTATATAAAAAATTAACTTTACGTGGTAGGTATAGTCATTGTTTTCATTTCAATTACAAAAAAAGAAAAAAAATCTCAGATTTTTACATTTTTTGCGGTATTCTTAATTGAGATGATGGCAACCCTAACTAGGGTTGATGTTTCGCTGGTTAGTCGTACGTCATTGAATGGTAGCCAAACTGTCGATGTGTAGGCCAAGAGAAATAAAATCCATACTACAGAGCTATTCGTGTATTATAAACTTATTATTTTTAACTGATGTACTTAAAATAAAAAAAATAATCACCTCTGCGGTTTTGTGTTCGGGTGTTTACGTTGACTACAGGAGGTCCAGGGTTCGATTTCCGTGTTGTAAAAATGAATAATTGTGCTTTTTATCTTATATTATCTATATGAATATATTACATCACGCCTAAACGGAAAGACCAATTTTGCTGATTCTTTTTTGTTGTGTTATTTATTAAAGAGAAAAAAAAACGGAAAAATATAAAAAACAATATTTTATTTTTTCTTATAGGTAAACAACTGGTAACGTTAAGCGATATGAAGTTCGCCAGATCAGCTAGTTCTGTAATAAAACAGCGTTGCCTGGGACAGAGCTAGAGACCGGTTGGAACAGGTTTGCCACCTATCACATTGTGTACCTTCGGCTACTATTGGATGCGCTGGTTGTATCTCTACCTACCTTTTCCGAGATACGGGCGTAAAGATTAATATACATTTCTAAACAAATTACCTAAAATAGTTGATCATAAAACCAAAATAAGCAAATAATGTGGGCGAATTATGTGTGGGTTAGTCAACCATACTACGAGTAATACAAATACGTATACTTATATAGATACTACAATAATTGCAATACTTTTTGTAATAAGTTTAAGTTGGTAAAGAAATCAACGTACAACCCAACGACACCGAGGCGAGGGTCAGGTTCGATTCCCGATAGGATTGAGAGAGTACGATTTTTTTCTAATCATTATTCTATATTAAAAAAAATAGTTTTAGTGTGTACGCTTAATCCCACAGAACATTTACACAGCTCGGGTTCGATTCCTTCTAGGAATTGGAAAAGGAATAATCACTGTTTTGCGTAAATAAGCATTATACGTGCTTAAATTATTTAGATCAATTTATATAATTTGTCCACGGATTTAATTTGATTTTTGTTGATTTTAACTAATAGTTTATTTTCCGGTATATACAATACAATACAATACAATAACTCTTTATTTTGCACAAAATACAGAGAAATTACAAATACATTAAAATAACTTAAACTAAGAAGATGTACAAAGGCGGCCTTATCGCCAAGGCAGCGATCTCTTCCAGGCAACCTTAAAGTATGGAACAAGACTTATACGAGATACTGTACAATGGTGCTCTAAAAATATAAAAATGCATTTAATACTAGATGTCACAAATCATTCTAAAAGCACAAGTTAGTTTTAATTATTAGTATTTAAGTCAAACAAGAAAAGTCAAATTCAAACTACATTACAATGAATGCATAAAGTGACGCTTTAAAATACCTAGGTACCTATATACTTTTGAAAATGAATTTTTGACGTTGTAAGTAAATAAACTCGGTTTAATTACACAATTTTCCCCCGTGTTGGTCTGGGCTCCTTTGCAGAATAGACTATCTGCCTTTCCTTTCTTGCCAGGCAGCTCGTAAAAGGCGAGCACAGGCTTATCATCACTAACACCGTGACATCTGACTAGGTGGTAGAGTTTCGCAGCGATTCGCCCGGATTGGTACCACCGCCTTACCTATTCCTGCCGCCATAACGTCATGACGTGTTCCGGTTCGGAGGGTAAGGTAGCCGGTAAACTTACTTTTGCTTGAGGCCTGACATCCTGACCTCAGGTTGGCAACGCACCATTACCATCTCTGGTACAATCTAGGCGGCGTGAATTTCTTACCACTAGGAAATCCGTCTGCTTGTTTGCCTTCCTATAACATAAAAAAAACAAATTGGTATAACCCTAAATTAGGCATTTTTATTATTCATACATACCTATATAGGTACCTACTGTGATTCTTGTCACAAATATAAAATTCAGAATTTTATAATGTAATAAAATATAAATCAGATACCTTGTGTAAAATGCTTAAAACTTTCTATTTAAAAAAAACTTCATCAAATCACCCCTTTTTTCTTTACAAAATAAGTGTTAGTCCTTATAGGGATTCGAACTCCCGGCCCTTTAGTTCAGGTTATTAATACCTCAACCAGCGAGAAAGAATAGATGTGGGTAGTTTGCAAAAACTTTGTTTACATTTTTTGATTATGTTATTCCAAATCCATATGCATATCCAGCTGTAAATTGGACAACGCATAATTGAATTAGTGTCCATATACCTACGAGGTGTAGGTTTGTCATCCTATCACAAAATCAATTTACATTTTTAAGATTTAATATC
>NJDD01005718.1:45945-63272 GCA_002245505.1 Calephelis nemesis
GAGGCCTAACATCCCGACCTCAGGTTGGCAACGACCATTATCACCTTTGGTGTCTCTAGGCGGCGTGAATTTGTTACCATCAGGAAATCCGTCTGCTTGTTTGCCTTCCAATATCAAAAAATATTTTATTAATTTATTTTGTCTAATAAGACAGCCAAAAAGCACACGGCTTTCCGGATGGTATGAGACAACCCTGGTCTATAGATACCCTGGTCTGCTTGTTTGTCTTCCTATAAAAAAAAGTATCCACAGCAGGCATGTGCTACGGTGATTCAGATCGATTCTCGTTGCCAACACCCGCAAGGGATATGTATGTATGTGCGTACGTTTATATCAGATATCATAATCACGGGACAAACATATACAGATATGTACGCTTACTCGCTGCGTAAAATTATCACACGTGAAAAATAGGAGTGACACCTTCTGACGTAATGTACTTATTTTTGACGCACATTTTTAGCTTGATAAGATGATAATTTGCCGCAGTAAGGACTTTTGTGAATTGAGTAATATACAGGATGTTCAAAAAATTAATAAAATTAATTGGCTAATACCAATTAGCGAATTACAATATTTCTTATGTATGTGTATCCTTAAACTTGAATAAAAATCTAATTCTAAAATACACGTTAGTTCAACGATTTACGGCCAATATTAATAATCAATCCTAATCCAAAAGTTGCTGTCCCAGATTGATATTTTGATCCATTTTCATGTTTCGTTTGCTAATTACATGTCTGTGGTCAGAATAAATATGGCAATTAGTTATAGGATAGGCCGGCGGATACGTAGCTAAATAGATTGCTTGAAATGCATCTTTAGAGATACATTATTAACATTGGCCGTTGATGAACCTAGACTTGAAATTAAAGCCATGGGGAAAGGAATAACCTTTAGAAACCAACCAACCAAGCTGAAGTTATTTGTAACTAAGACCATCATTGTAGGAGTTAAACTTCGAACAACAGCTAGTATCAAATATCTTCCAAGTCCTTGAAGGCGATGGAAATAAAATGGAATGAAAGATAAAATGGCGAGGGTAAATGGGTTTCCGTTCCGGGGCTATTAGTCAGTGGACGCCATAAGCCATCTATTTCTCTAGGTCTGTTTTTATTTGAAACCAGCCACAAGATGTAGGACGTTGCGAATTAAGCCATAGCATTTTTTATTCCATTGGAAATATCTCTTCTCCTTTTAGTTTAAATATGAATAAATAAGTTCATATTTTTAGTTGATCTCTATTCTTTTACAGTGATAAACTAATCAAAATTGGTTGACAAGGTTTTCCTTAAAACTCAAACGAATTGACAAATGGATGAAGATCTAAATTTTTTTTTTGTTTTTTAGCGTTTCTTCATAAAATATTAATTAATTCTAATTATTTTTGTTTCTAAAATATTTCTTAGATTTAGACACGCCACTTTTCGGGTTTCAGATAGTAGAACATCTAGGCTCACTGTAACTTTATCTATTCCAAACTCATTTTAATGAAACTTAATCTATGTCACTTACTGTGAAATGAAAAATCTAAAGAAAAATTGTGAATGTGTTGTATAAATGGCTGACTGCAAGCCTACAATTTTAGAATATACAATTAAGTTTAAGATATTTTGAAGATTTTCAGATTTAGTAGAATTCCAACAGCAATAAAAATACCAAATCTGTGTAAAACACGTAGTTCAAAGAACACTAAATGTTTTGTGGTGACATAAACAACACCACAACATTGTAGTGTTATATTTCCAGAACAGTGCAGCTCCGGAAAGTCAGTGTTTTATGTGATGTACACTATAACATTTATTTCCTTTATAAATAAAGTACAATAATAGCACAACATTGCTGGTCTTTATACTACTTATGTACGCTCTTGGACGATAAGATATCCTGGAATTTAGTTTGTACTTAACTTAAAAGTGAAAAAAATCAAACTTCAAACTTATTCATTTTGTAAAAATAGGGTGACATATGATGTTACAAAAAATACATGCGCTTATTCCTATTTTGTTAATTTACTGGCGTACAAAAATTATTACTTTTCTTCAGAATCAATCATAGACCTATAATAGGAGTTTGATTTAAAATTAACAATACATGTCAAATTACATACAAATAACATCATTATTATAACTTAAATTATCAAAAAAATATCATAATTAATAAATACTAGTTTCCATATTATTGTTAATTATTCTACATGTTGTCATTATAGTAATATTAATAAAAATGTCAAAATAATAATAATTGTAATAATAATAATTCTATATGTTATTACATAAACTTTATAAAACTCAGAGCCTCTACCATGACTTCACGTCTTGTCAAGTTGACTACACTACCTTGCGTCTACGTAAATTGTATGAAAACGTTGAAAATCACTACAGATTTCGATAAGTCAATTACTAAACGTAATCTATACCCATTCATGGTAAAGGCTTAGAACGTGCATGCTAATATTAAATTTAAACTCGGTAGGTACTTTAAATTAATCATGACTACTAGATACTACTACTAAATGCTAAATACTCCCTGTATTTAGTAGAAGACTTAATGAAAAATATATATACAAAACGCAAATAGTCCAATGTGATCACTGTATGAACTAATAACGTTGAAAATGATGACATATGAAATAATACGTTATGCCACAAGTGACGGAACTGCTTCCATTTCTGACCGCGTATTAAAATGAGGAAAAAGATAAAGTAGTTTTCTAAAAACTTATTATTTATTAGCATACATGAGCATATAAACTCTTGTTTGTTACTCTTGAGAGTAATGTTCAACGAGTTAATTAAATTGTACTTCCAATTATGTCATAAAAAATAATACGTTATGCCACAAGTGACGGAACTGCTTCCATTTCTTACCGCGTATTAAAATGACGAAAAAGATAAAGTATTTTTCTAAAAACTTATTATTTATTAGCGTACATGAGCTTATAAACTCTTGTTTGTTACTCTTGAAAGTAATATTCAACAAGTTTATCAAATTGTACTTCCAATTATGTCATAAAAAATAATACGTTATGCCACAAGTGACGGACCTGCTTCCATTTCTTACCGCTTAATAAAATGACGAAAAAGATGAAGTAATTGTCTAAAAACTTATTATTCATTAGCATACATGAGCATATAAACTCTTGTTTCTTAATCTTGAAAGTAATATTCAACAAGTAAATTAAATTGTACTTCCAGCTCCTTAGTTCCCTGGTAAACATACCGCTAAAACGCACTGCTCTGTTCGAGTTAGGAGAAATTAGTTGACTAAATTATGGACTTGAGACTGAATTTCAAGACTATTCTCGAGTAGCTCTAAACTATTAAAGTAGTCTGTGGTTTGTTAATTATATTTGAGACTTTGTATTAAATCTAAGGCTTGATTTTGATTATTGGTTAATCTAAACATCCTGTATCTATTGATGGCATTGTACAGTACATTTTTATCTTGCGATGCATAATGTTATTTCAAAAGCGTACGTAGAAAATTGTTATATAACATTAACGATATTTTTTCAATGAAGTTCCCACCTTTATTTTATTCATTTTGATGAAACTGTGAAACCCGAGTCCTGAGCTTTTGCCTGCAAAAGTTACGGCGAAAAGACAATCTAAAATTGTCTTTTTTCAGTCATGCAAAAAATACTTACGCTGGTATAAAATACCAAAGACACTATGTATTTACCAATCTCTGATAATACATTCTAAAATTTAAATGTGGAAATAAGTATCTCTTTCGGTTTTTACGTCTCTCCTGAAAAGGGTACTTAATAGACACAGCTTTTAGCTGTTTAGATTTCTGTAAAACTGAAAAAACTTGAATAGGAACGAAGCTGTGTTGACCACGGCTCACCACCAGCTAGTGAAGATTATCCGTTTGCACTAAAGTTTTTGTTCAAAAGTTGCTCTATATCATTTTTTTCTGTACAAACCCATTTTATTTCAATCTTCTTCAAAGTCCTTTCCAAATATATTGTAGTTGGAGAATAACGAAGCCCGAATAAAATATTTTATTTTTTGGTGTAGTTGTCTCTTGTATAATCAGAGGGCACGAGTGTGACCAAAAATTTTTTCTTCAACGCGGGAAAATGGTCAGAGAATTTTTTAAAAATGTTTGGCTGTTTGCCATGATGCCATGCCATGATGGCTCTTATAATATTTTATACTAGCAGTTTCACGCATCTTCGCCTGCGTAACTTGACTTCTACTATACCGATTTGGATGAAACAAAGCCTATGTCACTCGTGGATAATGTAGCTTTCGAATGGTAAAAGAATTTTTAAAATCGGTCCAATAGTTTTTGAGCCTATTCATTACAAACAAACAAAGTTTTCCTCTTTATAATATTATAATATAATAATATTTTATATTGAGTACTCGTACCTCTAATGTCATCTGTTCTGAACTGTTTGTAAAAACCAAAATTTTAATAAAAGGACGAAACAAAGAACAATCAGTAACAACACTGTGAATGATCAGCATTAAATCGCTGAATTGTTTTATATTTTTCACCAGCAAATTGCATTATGGAACAGAAGTGTTGCATAAAATCGGTGGCTTCCTAATTTATTACCGGCGGTACTGGCGCACTGAAATATTACTGGATTTATTACCACCGACTCTTTACATTTTAATATCCATTATATCTTTTTTACTTTCTTATTATACATATATTTAAATGAACATTATGAAAATAAAATTGAGAAACCAAGCTGGTATGACTTTGATTGCGAAATTAATCCTGACGGAATATTTAAATAAGCTATAGCTTAAGAATAATTTAGCTAATTTTGCTTTATTTGCAAAGTATTTGGTAGTTAATTAACGATTTAAAAATTATAAAAATTTATAATAACATAGTTTATATAAATAAAAATACAATACAAAAATAATTAACAAAAACTTCATTGTGAATAATAAACGTTAAACCACTGAACTGTTTTTTTAATATTATTTTTTTACTATTAATATTTAAACATCTGTTACAACTTGCTACATTTTAATTTTCAAATGTACGTAATATGAATTTAAGACGACTGCACACACAAAAAATATACCTGCAAACATTCCAAATTAAAAAAATGTGATAATGTACGCAGTCGCACGTAAGAAGAATTCTTCGTAAGTCGTACTTTTCGTATAGCATAACAGAAAATAAGTTTCACTTAAAAAAAACTTTTTTATCGCGCGTTGAGCGAGGTTGCACGCAAGCTAGTATTGGCCGCCAAAAAAATCGCGAAGAACGCAGTATAAAATTCTGCGATTACATACTGTTTTTTTTGTAGAGCGTAACAGAGAAATGTGACGGGTAATATTTATATGTGACCCGTTACATTTCTCTGTTACGTCAAAATTCATGGCAAATGTAACGGCAAATTTCTTTCATACGTCGATGAAGTAATTTCCCTTCAAAAATGTAGGATAGAATATTTAACCCTATTATAAAACATGCATTATTAAAGGCCAATTGCACGTTCCTGGGTTAAATTTAATAATCAGTTAATCTGTCAAATCTTTCTTTTTCAAATACAAAATTTGAAAAAGAAAGATTTAGCCCAAGTTAGAGACTAAACCGGAGTTAAATATTTAACCCAGGAGCGTGCAAGTGGAACTAAATCATTTAAATTGCAACAGTTCTGTGTTGACATGATTTGAGTGTGAGTCAGATAACTATTTCTATATTAAGTATTATATTACCCTAGTAGTAGTAGTATCTTCACGCCCATATCCCCGAGAGGCAGAGGCACAACCAGGGCACCCACGACTAGCCGAAGATACTAAGTCCCACAATGTGATAGGTGGCAAGCCTATCGCCAACCGGGCAAATTTCCAATCCCGACCAACAATTTTTTTATTATAAAATTGGAAAAATCCAATTTTCTTTTTGTTGGCCGACCCGGGATTCGAATCCGAGACCTCATGCAGTCAAGTCCAACACCCGGACCGCTAGACCACAGAGGCGATTATATCACCCTATATTCCCAGAATACGTCACATGGCCTCCTAACGCATAGTAATATCAATATCTTCAGGTTTACCTAAAGAACAAAGCTAAATGACTTAATATTGTAAGAACATGAACTAAAATTTAAAATTTCACCAGCAAATTGCATTATGAAACAAGTGCTGCATAAAATCGTTGGCTTCCTTATTTATTACCGTATGTGCCCGCTACTTAAATATTACCGGATGTATTACCGACTAAAGCATCGCTTGCCACTTTAAAGTTAACATTTTTATTTTCCATTTAATATTTGGAAATAAAGCTTCACAATGCAAATTGTTAATGTTTCAGTCTTTGGTCTTAGAAACTCAAACACGCTATAACTACTAGATTATTGAAAATCTTTTAATCTTTTTTTATTGATTTTTAATTTGTTACCGCTAAAGGACTTCTCCTAATAAATTATTTAACATAGTGCAAAATATTTCATGTTTTTCATCGTCGGCGCTTAGCAAAACCTCCAAATATGCATAAGAAACACTTATTTAAAGATATGAAGTTGATCTTAGTGAGTGAAATATCTGTATAAAGTTGTATAAAATAAAACAAGATATTAAGAAATGAAAATTAAGAAAGTATTAATATTCAATACTTGATTTTATATTCTTAATTTGGAAAAAAAACAAGAACAAACAAATAATACCGAAAACAAACAGGCGTTGTTTCCAAAAAAGTGTTCGCTCTAATTGTAGTACATGATTGCGGGAATTTTAATTTTTTAATAATTTTATTGCATTTTTTAATAATATTATTAGTTCTAATCAAGCTATATTTATGTATGACTTTAGATGTGTATACTAACCGCTCAACCAACGCCGCTAATGAAAAATTGCGTCCCATGATGTCATTCAACTATTACCGCATAGAGAAAAACCTTGTCATTCTTAAAGGAAGGTCATTCCAAGCGTGAGACTTACTTAATGGTGGATGTTACTTGGAATAAAATAAAACAAATTAAACTAACATGGAATGCCACTTAAATTACCGTATTTAACTTTATAATTTATGCTTACGCCTACGAATGTAGCGTGAACGAAGTAACGTGCAATGGCTAGCTGCGGAGGTCCCATTCCATTGTACTCTCTATTAAATATTAAGTACATAGCAAACTGGCCACTTCTTTACAAAAATTTAGACTAAGATTCTCACATGTGTAGGTCTACCTTTCGCATTGGAATGCTATCTCTACAGTACCAGAAAAAACAACCACTACTAGATTATCCTACAAGGCTGCCGCTAGCCTCGCTCTGTGTGGACTTGCCTTTACATTACAAGTGACAAAGTAATTATAACTAGTATTTTACTATATATTTGACATTTTCCATAGTCGGCGCTTGGTAAATTTTCCTTCTTAAAATATTTACATTTTTAAACAATTTATAAGTGATACGTAAACAGTACAAGTGTTTCTTTGTTTAAAAATATGAATGGTTTACTATACTACACATTTATGGTTTCATTTAAGTACTCTCTATTTTTTGGAAAATTATAATTGTTTCTCAAACAAAAGTTGAGTAAAATTACTAACTAACAACGTTTGGTAACTATTAGAAATATAACTATCTCAGTTTTGTAATTTTCTCAGAGAAATTATTAATTTGTAACACTTTGTAATTTAACTTGCAATACCTTTTTGTTAATGTTTAAGTAATACAGGAATATTTTTTTTAATGATATCATTGAAATTTTGCAAAACAAACATTCTTTCTCATGTACAAATATATTTTTTAATGTATTGAATTTTTTTATCTGCTGACGAAAATTATACAAACTTTTTGTACATTTATATAAATTTTGATATCTCTTGTGACCAAAAGAATTACAATGGAGACAGCAAAGACAAAACACGTCATTTGACAATTATTTAATGTACACTTTACTCAGTAATCTTCACCAAAAAGATACTGAGTTAAATGAACGGTTAAATAGTTTAGGAGTCCATCGCGTACAAACAACGTGACATGTAATTTATATATATTAAGATATCACCAGTCTACAAAGTGTGATAATGTAAAATACGATTTATATACCGCAGTTTTTACAAAAACTTATCACCAGTCTACTAATTGTGATCGAGTGTCTAGAACAAGATTTACATATCGCATTTTTTACAAAAACTTATCACCAGTCTACCAATTGAAGGGTTGAGTTCGAGAATGGTTTAACTAACAAATACGTGATTTGACACAAATGACATTTTAAACATTGGGAGCATTATTTTTAGTTCTACTAAAAAAATCACCACTAATACTGCGCTTGTTAAAAGTTAAAAGTGTTTTTGGCGATATAATCCATTTTTATATAAGAACTGAGATAATTATGATATTTTATGTAGGTTTAATTAATATTCAATGTTTTTGGTACTAGCGATCTCGACATCTGTGTCAGTTAAACCGTTTTAAGACTGAATATCTCGAGATATAATGCGATCCTTGTTATTTTGAAATGGGCATTAGATAGATTATTTCTTTCTGAATCCAACGATACCAATAACTAATTTTTGAAAAAAAATCAGTTAAACCATTCTTGTTAAACTCAACCCTTCAATTGTGATAGAGTGTGTAGAATGCGATTTACATACCGCATTTTTTACAAAAACTTATCAGCAGTCTACTAATAATTGTGATAGAGTGTGTAGAAGACGATTTATATACCGCATTTTTTACAAAACTTGTCACCAGTCTAAGAATTTTGATAAAGTGTGTAGCTTACGATTTATATACCGCACTTTTTACAAAAAACTTGTCATATGATGTCAGGTGCCATGAGGTTACCTTTCCAATGCCTCGTCCGTGTGAACACGGCCTTTACGTTGTAAACAGTAAATAAATATAAGACAGATTGACTGGTGTGTTTAGTCTGAACATTGTTAAAACGTCTATTTTAAAACTAGCTGGAATCGCGTTACAATGCTGAGCTAATTAGTAACGTACAAATCAGAATATTTTAGGACTACAAGGTAATTAATGTACTGCATAAAGATATCGACTGGTGAATAGAGACGGTTGATTTATAATGCACGAATACGTGAAGTGAAAAGTATCTTCACGGCCATATCCCCGAGGAGATAGGCAGATAAACAACCAGGGCTACCCCGACTAGTCGAAGACACTAAGGCCAAAAATGTGACAGGTGGCAGACCAACCGGGAACATATCCAATCCCGGGCAAGGATATTTTGCTTATAATTGCCCGACCCGGGTATCAAACCCGCGACTTCAAGAAGTCAAGTCCAGGACCGGACTGCTATACCAGTAGGAGATTACAAATACATATATGTATACTTATTACCAGCTTAATAAAAATGAAATACCTGGAATGGTCCCCTATGTAGAATAGAAATAGACTTTATATAGCCCTGATGATGCTTGTATAGCGAAACCGGTTGGCTAAACCATAAAAATAAAAATATAGAATCTATACTTGCTATCGTCGGCACTTGGTGGAATTCCATTGTATATACACGTTGTTTGGAGTTAACACTTGTACTTATCCACTGTATACTTTATTTAACACTTTCTGTTACTTCCTAGCCAACCGGTTTCACTGTTTACAGCATTATCAGGGCTTTGAAACTAAAGATCTTTTTTGAAAATCAAAGTTTAATAGTAAGTTTAATAAAGTATACAGTGGATAAGTACAAGTGTTAACTCCAAACAACGTGTAAATAAAAATATAAGTGTTTCTAAATAAATTGTGCCAAGAATAGACCTTTCTGCCTGACAGTTCTTAAGGGGCGAACATTTATTAACGGGTACCAGCAAGTCCACTGATGGTAGACGGCTGTGCGTCTGCACATTCGCTCTTACACCCGAATTGATGAATTGATTAAATCATAAAATAATTACGCCTATAGACCTTCAAAAACACGAGGAGAAGTGCCTATGTCAGTTCTATTCCTTATCCTGTTATCGAGTCTGGGACCTCTTGTGAACAAATATTCAAAACAGTCAGTAAGTTGGTACTTAACATTACAGTAATCCTAAAATTAAAAAAATCTATTACCCCCGAGAAAACCTGTATCTTTTTGTAATATAGTTTTAGTTTTTTAGTTTAAAAAATTCGATCACGTTAGTTTTCAAACAAAAAGTTCGCATCGAAATAGGTCCATTCGTTCAAAAGTTATAATGCCTCATACAGACACACAGACATGTCAAACTTACAACACCTTCGTTTTCTAACGTTGGTTAAAATTACATACTTACAATCGAAAACCTTTTGGAAGTCGTTGGACTTTTAGCAAAAAATACATTAAATATTAGTTAAATTTAGCGAATTTCCGGATATAACTAACTTTAATAATAACTTTATACATTTTCACATCCTAATACAAAACGTAAGCAAAATCTTGTGATCAAATTACGTATTATTAAATTAACTTCTCACAACCTTGGTATTGAATTTTATGTGCGAAACCTGGTGACAAACGGAATTCTCATAGTTTTTTTTATATAATGTTAAGAGTAACTGTACACGGCTGTAAATTCTTTTGGTGTTATAACCCAATGATTGGTACAAAGTAATTATATCTAGAATTTGCTTGAGGCAAAAGTCGCTATATTAGAACACTAGCTGTTGCCTGCAGCTTCGTCCACGTTTTCCTAGTAACCCGTTGTGCTATCTGGATTAAAAAAAGCCTATATGTTAATCCCGGTCACAATCTATGTGTGTTCCAAATTTCAGACAAATCCGTTCAACCATTCGAGCGTGAAAGTGTAACAAAAAGTAAAGTATCTTCACGCCCTTATCTCTGAAGAGGTAGGCAGAGGTACAACCAGGGCACTCACGACTAGAGGAAGACTAAGATCCATAATGTGATAGGTGGCAAGCCTATCGCCAACCGGGCACGTTTCCAATCTCGACCAACAATTTTTTTACTAGAAAATTGGAAAAATCCAATCTTTTTTGTTGGCCGACCCGGGATTCGAACCCGAGACCTCATGCAGTCAAGTCCAACACCCGGACCGCTCGACCACAGAGGCGACAAAGAGTAACAAACATACACATATCCATATCAACTTTCGCATTTATGATATAAGTAGAATAGGATTATGCAAAGTATTCCGGAAAATTGAAAAGTTACCAATAACAATATGGCTGCTGTTTAACTAATAGTGACTCTTCATATACAATTTACCCATTTTAACTAACTTGAGAAATATGAAATACTATTTCAGATTTTAGTATTTGAAGGCAAACTTTCCAACAAATGTTCCTTATGTTAAGTAATGGTATGTAATTGTACTGTACATCTGTGTTTTATCTAAAATAGTAATCTTCACACTCCAATAAAAGGTAGGCAGAGGTACAGACAGGATATCCAGGCTTTTTATTCAGTCCCACAGTGTGATAGGTGGCTAATCTCTAGCCAAACGGCCCAAACCTCTAACCAAACCAATCCCGACAACGTTTTTTTTAGAAAGTTGACAAGCACATTTTTGAGCTTTTGAATCGAATCCGAAAGCTCATGTAGTCATCGCCAATACCGGATCACTAGACTCCAGCTGATGGGACTCAACATATGACTTAATATATATGATATGACTTAACATTAAACTAATCTATAATCCATTCAGTATGTAATTATTTTTATAGGACCATTGAAATTAATTTCGTCTACACTAGTATTCCACTTCTGACAGCTAGTAGTGTAGTATTAGTAATAGTGTGTATAGCTAAAATAAAATGTTTTGATTGTATTTTTTGCAATTTAATGATCCCACATGAACATTATTGAGGGATTTAAAAACTATCGTGTGTTTTAATCCAAGTTACCCTCTATGTGTGTGCCAAATTTTATGAAAATCGGTTCAGCAGTTTTTGCGTGAAGGAGTAACAAACAAATATACAAACTTTCGCATTTATAATATTATACGAAAATGTATGCATTATTAAGGCCCCATACTCAGTCAGCCAGCAGAGCCAATCGCCGCACTCCCCCGTTCCATGATTACTATGAAATATTGCGCTCTAAAGTAAACGTCTTAGCAACAAATCACTATTTTTGACACTATAAAAGTAAATTGAAAAAAAATATAAAAACTGAAACACTTATCTTTTAGTTATAGTACTTATCTATGTTTATGTTAAATCTGGTGTCGATATTTTCACAACTGAAGTAGACAGTTGGGTTTTGCTCTCAAAAAAGGGTTAACTTTTTGATTTTTTTCTATCGAGCAAAGTGAAATGAATCGTATTTTGGAAACACTAGTCTTATATATTCATGTTAATCTTGTGTATTTTTATCACCAAGATCCATGATTGCTTTGTATGAAAAAAACATTATACTACTGACGTATTTTAGCGTATATGCCCCCTTAATTATAACTCAAAAACCACTACTCGGATAAAATTAATATAACCTGGGAATCATGGCCTACCTTTTCAAAAAATAATCATCAGAATATCGACTCCAACTTTATTACCATACATCCCTGGACAGTGGACAAGTTACACATTGAAGCTAGCCCCAAAGTAAGCAAATTAGTAATTATGGTTGTGTTATGGGTGTTAGTTAACAATTGTAATTATCGTTAGTTGTCGCTCGTTATTGGACGCGTAATCGCATTCTAAAAAAAAGTATCTTCACGCCCATATCCCCGAAGAGGTAGGCAGAGGTACAACCAAGGCACCCTCGACTAGCCGATTACACTAACGGCCAATGTTAATAATCAATCCTAATCCAAATCTTGCTGTCCAAGATTGATATTTTGATTTATTTTTATGTTATCGCTTGCCAATAACATATCTGTGGACAGGATATATATGGCAATTAGGTTTAGGATAGGCCGGCGGATACGCAGCTATCTAGATTGCTTGAAATCCATCTTTAGAGAAATATTATTAACATTGGCCGTATGTCCCACAATATGATAGGTGGCAAGCCTATCACCAACCGGGCACATTTCCAATCCCGACCAACATTTTGTAATAATAATTTGGAAAAATCCAATTTTCTTTTTGTTGGCCGACCCGGGATTTGAACCCGGGACCTCATGCAGTCAAGTCCAACACCCGGACCGCTAGACCACAGAGGCGATTAATCGCATACTAAACATACAAAAACAAAAAAAATAAAAACATACAGGCGAACTGTGTACCTCCTTATTTTAGGGTTGCCTTTAATAGTTACTTCTTTTTAAAATTCGCACTAACACATAAATATAAACTAATTAAGTAATAAGGCCGTCATATCATCTTGGACTAAAGTATCCTCACGCCCATATCCCCGAAGTGGTAGGCAGAGGCACATCCAGGGCACCCACGACTAGCCGAAGACACTAAGTCCCACGATGTGGTAGGTGGCAAGCCTATCGCCAACTGGGCACATTTCCAATCCCGACCAACATTTTTTTTGTATTGGAAAATTGGAAAAATCTAATGTTATTTTAGTTGGCCGACCCGGGATTCGAACCCGGGACCTCATGCAGTCAAGTCCAACACCCGGACCGCTAGACCACAGAGGCGAACTTGGACTATCATTATGTAAGATCCTTACTTAAGCTGTATACATTCCTCAAAACGGCGAAAGTACGGGTAGCAACGACATAGAAAAGCAAGCTTGATAATGAGAAGTCACAAAAGATGTATGATTATTGGGAACTATAGTAACACGTCATGGCTATAATATGTATGTATGGAAACGAACTTTTTGGAATTCTCATAATGAAGGCATAATTTTATTTTTCATGGTGTCTGATATCAAGTCTGAGCAGATTATTAATAAGGCAATCCTTTGACTGCGCCATGATATAATTTGAATGTTATGAAATAAAATCAAATAAAAAAAGTATTTCAAGTCTAGACATTTTTTGACTAGACTCTAAATGTTTGAATGATGAAATGATGTTTCTACTAGATCTCCCTACTTAAACTACTAAACTAATTGAAGAGTATATCCTATTTCGTGTTATAATATTATAAATGCGAAAGTTTGTTTGTTACTCCTTCACACAAAAGCTGCTGAATCGACTGTCATGAAATTTGGCCCACACATAGAGAGCAACTTGGATTAGCACACAGGATAGTTTTCACCCGAAAAAATGTTCCTGTGACACATTTACCACGCGGGCAAGGCCCCGGCAACAGCTAGTAGTTAACAAATCGAATGCCAGAGACATGGTGAATCCCATGCTTGAAGTAAGCCATGTGCTTGTTCGCTGACGCCTAAAGAAAGAATTAATGTATTTTTGTTCAAAAAAGAGGAGTTTCTATTAATTGAATTTCCTTTAAAAATAATCAAATCGTCATTTTCAAATAGCAATAAATTTACGCAACCTTATATATACCAACACATTATGTCAAAACCATATCGAAATAATGTCGAGAGAATTGTCTAATGTCTGATTAATAAATGTTACATTCCAGTAATTTAACATTCATCAACTAAGTTTCATTCAGATGAATGGATATCGACATTTACCTATATCGAAATCGAAAGATGTTCGTGATAGGCATACTCGGAATAAAATCTAAGAACTAACTCTTTGAAAGAGTTTTTGGCGCCATCGCGATCGAGAGAAAAGATGGTCGAAGTTTTTTCATAATTATCGAATTTAGTGTTAATATTGAGTGAAATTCGTCAATTTTGGTGGCATTTTGTACAATTTTGTTCAGTGAAAGAACACAAATGAAATTATTATTAAGAAATTGGCGTATCGTGTATTTCCTCGTTGCCGCCAAATCTCATTACAGAGCTTGTGTAATGAGCCACCGCTTTACCCAAGAGCCTGACCTGATATGACTTCCTGACGTTTTATGACTGATGACTAATTATAACTAATTGAAAATGATATAAAATTCGATCCAAATTTCTACTTGACTAATGGCTAAATACTAACGTGAAGGCCAAAACCTAAAGAAAGAAGAAGAACAAGCAGAAACAGAAAATGGTAATACGGCTACATACACCAAACATGTTTTAAGTGTGTAAACGCGGTTTGAGAATTTTGTGTAACTACCGTCAAACCTACCACCCAAACCGGAGCAACATAACATCGAGTTAGTAATACTTAATAGCAAAAAAAACAACCGGTGGTTCAAATCTATCTACGAATTTAAGTAACCACCAATCACATGTCACTTGTGGAGTAGGCAGAGAGTTCACGAACATAATCGCCTTTGTGGTCTAGCGGTTCAGGTGTTGGACTTGACTTCATGAGGTCCCAGGTTCGATTCCCGAGTCGAGCAATAAAAAGAATATGTGGTTTTTCTAATTATCTAAACAAAAATGTTGCTCGGGATTAGATATATGCCCGGTTGCCACTTATCACATTGTGGGACATAGTGTCTTCGGCTAGTCGTGGGTGACCTGGTTGTGCCTCTTCCTCCCTCTTCGGAGATATGGGCGTGCAGATGCTACTACAGTAACATGGTCCTTGCAGATCTGCCTTCCTTTCCACATTTTTTACCTCAAACACATTACAAACACGCCGGTTTCAGGCTCTTGACACCACCTTCGGATGATACCCAAGCGATTTTGTCTTGAAATGTCAACCTAGATGTTCCCAGGTACCCACATCCATCGACATTCGCATTTTATATATTTGAATTTAAGTAACCTTGTGAGAATAACCTTCTTAACTATGTAACCGTATTTCAACTCGTATATTTTTAAATTAATTTCAATTATGCCTACTGCCGACGTCCGTATATTAATAAGGCAATCAAAATATTTTCCATGCTAGCTCCTCTAGGTGTATTATAGCTGACCGCAAAATAATTCCCTTAGAACTAGGTCATACAGCAACCTCTTTTCAACGTCGGGGGATATTGAGGGTTGTTTATTTGTAGATATTCAGCACTTAATCTTTTTATATTATTTTAAATGTAGATAGGTAGATGAAATGACGGGGCGTTTGTTTTGCTGTTACTTCTCCTGTCGGGCTAGGTTTGGAAACGGTGGTAGTTTACGGTAGATAGGGATAAATTAATTTACATTATAAAAATTGTTTGTATTAATAAATCATCATGTAATCAGTACAAAAAAAACATTTAGTAAATAATAAAAATAACTAATTTGTTACACTAGTTCGTAGAATATATTGGAACGTCTAAATAATTTTGCAACATCTTTGTGATACTCATGTTCCGCAAAAATGTATATTTTCTTCTTTTTTTTATCTATCTATATCTAAAATAAAACTGTAGAAGAGTACCGTATGAGTAACTGTACATTAAAATGTTTAAAAAATGTAGGTGCTGGCGATTAAAAAGGGCAGACGGCAACTGCTTGGAATTTTTGTCTTTCTGTCTGGCCATATGGCACACTCATCACCAACCACACTTATCTAAGGCTGGGGAACTTTGTTTTTATTCCAAAATTGAAAAAACACATTTAGAATTCCCCGACCCGGGGATCAAACCTTAAACCTCATGTAGCCAACGCCAGCATCGGACAACTAGACCCAGACCACATATCAGCAACAGTGTCTAGCCTTTTGTCGTCTCTTGGTATCAGCAAAGCCGCGAGCTTGTTCTCTGCCTTATCTCTTAAAAAAAAACTAAGTAGGTTACAGATATTTCATAGCCGTTAATTCTATCCTTTATCTATTTCTTTTCATCTTTATTCATGACGTTCATATTTTACTTTACGTTTCCGTAGATACTTTTGCCTCTTACTACGCCGTTGTGGAATCTATCATCAGGAGTGTTTCTGAAATATTGCGATTTGGGGACCTTCAAGAACTTAATCATTTTTAAAATTATGATAACGCAACTGTAACTGTACTGTATTGTAAAATATAAAAAATATATCCCTGGACAAGTTAACAAATTGAATCTAACCCCAAAGAAAGCAAATTATGTGCTTGTGTTATGGGTGTTAGTCAACGATACTAATACATAGAAATACTTAAATAGATACCTGAATAAATGTAATAAACACCCAGACCCGGAAATGCAGACATCTAAATGTTCGTCACACAAATGTCTGCCCCCGTCGGGAATCGAACCCGAGCCTCGCGGATAATCGGTGTAGTTAGGCGTGTACGCTAACCACTCGACCAACGAGGCGGTCAAGGTATTGTAAGGTAACTGTGACATGGACTAACGTAGAAGTGAAATTAAGTTGATAGTCTGTATCACATTGTAATAAAGGCTATAACAGGTTGTTATTACGAGGGTCAAACTGAAAGTTCTTAGAAAATCAAAAACTAAGCTTTCTAGCAAGTTATTAGTTTTATTATAACTTTTCAAAATAGCGTCCATATACATCAATACATCGCTGCATTCAATGGTACCATTGAGAAAAGCACCTTGCCCACTCCGCCTTAGAGGTCTCTTCGACGGCGTTTTGAAACGCAGCCACTGTTTCTTCGGCGTCCA
>NJDD01005718.1:63388-74737 GCA_002245505.1 Calephelis nemesis
TCATTTCTCGGCACCAATCAACACGGCGGAGTTTTTGAGCCTCGGTCGAAGTATGCGGTATCCAGCGGGCACAAAGCTTCCTGACCGCTAAATGTTCATTTAGGATTTTGTGCACTTGACTCATACCTATATGCCTAGACTTGTCCGAATCTGCTGATAGGTCACTCTTTTATCAGTCTCTATCATACGCCGCACAACACTGATATTGTCTTCAGTCGTCGCTGTAGAAGGCCGTCCCTCACGCAAATCATGGGTGAGATTAGTTCGACCACGTTTGAATTCATTAAACCAGTTGTAAACATTGGCACGAGATGGGGCTTCATCGTGAAAAGCCAATCGAAGTCTATCATAACTTTCTTGGTGACTTATATGACATCGAAAGTCATAAAAAATCATTGCACGAAAATTTTCTCGGCTTAAATTCATTCTGACGTGCACAGACAATTTTCAATTTGCCGCCAAATCGTAAAACAAATGACAAATGAATGAAATGTATACTCAATATTATTGGTAAAGAGTTCTATTTTCAAAATTTAAACTTATTTTTTTAATATAATGCTTTTAAGTTGCCAGTTCTAAAAACTTTCAGTTTGGCCCTCGTATTAAGCAGGGAACGTAGTAAACGTCTTATTAATAAACAAGGAGTTATCCCTGTTTATTAATAAGACGGCTGGTGTTACAGCTGCGTGGGTTAACCGCCTGCTCGTTTGCCACCTGATCTTACTAAAAAACCACGCAGGCAAAACCACGGGCGTAGAGTATCACCAAATAAGGCAATCAAAATGTTTTCCATGCCAGTTCTTCCACATGTATAGCTAGCCTCAAAGTAATTTCGTCAGAACTAGGTCATAACAACAGCCTATTTTCAGCGTCGGGGGATATTGAGATACGTATTAACATTTTCTCTATTTCCAACGTCGGCCCTTGGTGAAGTTCTATTAATAAGATAAATAAAAAGACAGTTGTACAGATTCATTAATATTTTTAACCTCCAGGTGACCCTGATCAGAACTTCAGTCCTTGCTCATCAAAGTTTGCAAGTAAGACCTACTTTTGATTTATAGCTTATATAATTTAAAATTCGAAATGTAGTGAAATATTTGAAGGCACAGGTCAACACAGTACATATCTTAACGGCAAGTCCCGCGACAAGGTAAGCAGAGAGTATCTGGTGGCAAGTGAACGATGTTCGCCGGGTCTAGTTAAATATATAGTTCAAAAACTACTTCCTTCCCTACTAGTTGTATCATGATCAAATTCAAATTTGTAAGGGACTGACTGATTCTCGACTTAGCTTTTCGAATAATCGCGGAACTTTTTGTAGTCAGTTAAAAGTAGCGGGAAGACAAAGTGAAGTTAATAATTACCTATATATTTTGATATGCCTCTCCCACGGAAACCCCTTTACTGAGTGTAATAAAGACGTACAGATTTTTGAACATAAAAAAGTGAAGTATAATAATAGAAGAGGTTTAATAAAATAACATTACTTAACACTATAGACTACTGGCCCATGCCAAAAATAGATGGGTCATATGAACCCATCAAGTGATGTATATAGTACGATATAAGAGCATAAAATAATAAGATTCAGCACTATGCCATTGCCTGTAAGCTGTGCAACTGAGTGCAGGTGAGAATTCAGAAGTGCAGGTAGAATGAGTCCGTTTTGGTCACTTATTTTTATACCATTCGAACCACTATTCCTCCAATCAATCCACCTAGTAACCAGAACGCAGCATCAAGTCGAGGTCCATTATCCCGGGAGACAGCCCTTATTAGAAACAGTCCAATCTAGCTAAATAATAATGTCTCAAGCTGACCACACTCTGATCGTCCCCAAAGTCCGTTGAAGTTGTAAAAACCGTGAAGTTAGTAACATACCTATTAGCCCTTTTAAAAAGTCGGGATTCAAGACAGAGAACAAGCACACGATTCTGACGGTTGACGATGAGGATAATCGTGGCACTAAAGTGTCATTTGTTTGTAAAAGTACTAAAAACTAAGCAATTTAAAATTCCTTCTGCAGATCAATTATTGTAAGGGAGTTCTTTCTTTCTTTTCCGTTGTACCTGCCACGCCACGTATAAACAATGAGTACCTACAAGCCGAAAAAACTATGATAGGTACCTACTATAGAATTTGTGGGCAATACCATAGCAAAAAACTAATTATAATAAAAAACCGCATAGTCATATATACCTATTACTGACTATCCGTTTGCCAAAAATCTTTTAAGGCAAAAAATTCAAAGCAAAGAATTTAATGTTCACTTAAATTAATTAGACTTCCTGTATCGGTGCTCTTAACTAATTAGAATGATATAGCTTTATAATACATATTTAAAAAAACAATAAATATTTAAATACCAAATTAATTATTGCTTTCCAATTTTCGGAGAAAAAATTAAAGGCACTATTGTTAGATCGATCATAGACCATAGTCGCTTAATTTTTTTACAAACAGTGCTACCAACATATTAAAAAGAACCTACGTGAAAAGCTTTGTGTGACTGCTATTACTTTTTAAATATCATTGCTACCTATTACCTTTCTAAAAATTAGCTGTACAAACATTTGTTTTTGTTAAAAATATAAGAACATTACCTTGGGCAGGTTATAAACTTTATTTTTTGTTTCGGGAATTTATTTAAATTTAAATAATATGTTAGTATAAATAAAGTTTATTAACTAGCTTTAACTAGTTCTAATAACAACGTCACTATTTTGTGTAACTATGTTTAAAAAATCTAAAAGCACAAAAATCTTGTGATTCTAATTGTGTAATCAAGTAAATAAAATAAAACACTGCAACCCTATCTTGACGCTGAAACAACATCGAGATAGTTATGTTTGATCACTAATCGCTTCAAGGTTTGTCGTTAATAGATTATGCGACAACTATACAATCAGCTTGACGTTATTTACACAACCCTCCTAAATTATTCACGGTACAAACATTTTCATTATGATGTTAAATCATAAGTAATTGTGTACACACTGTGTACTTTAATGACATATTTACTATGTTTTTAAAAGGAAACTGTATATTTTGTCATAATGTAGAACACAAAGATGACAAGATGACATACTTATTTCAATGCTAATGTTTGAAAACCAATTGATTGCATTTTAATCCTTGGTGACTGTAGATTGGCGATAGCTGTTTGATGCTTAAGATATACCTACGTGTATGAAAAACAATTTATAGTTTTCCTGATTTTACTACTCTGTAGTATTTATTTAGTTAAGTGGATAGGTACTCAAAAATTAAACACAATAATTCTGGAACAGTTTACGAAGTAGATATATTATTACCATGAATTAATGTTGCACCTCCTATGTTAGAATATTTTAAGTATATCCTACAGTTCAGGAAATGAAAAGGTACATATATACATATACCCATGGTCTCTTCAGTGTATCCACGCTTTGACTAGGATGACGACAAATAAATTACTGTAGTCTTTTGACGATACTTTTGTAATTCTTGTCTCTTGAGCTTCTCTTTGACTGTTCAAATTTACGCATGCGTCGCGCACTTCACGTTTATTTCAAACTAAATTATAAAAGCGGTAACAGCGCTGTTCTGCTCAAGACATCGCTTTTCTTTTAAAATCGATTGGTTAATACAAGCGCAGAGCTTGTCATTCACTGACGTCGTAACAGCGGGTCGACTGACGCATGCGCGTCTGGCAATCGTCTATTCTGCACAAATATAGATGACTGTTGGCAGCATGAATTTTTGAAGTACCTCATAGTCTTTTCAACTTGGTAGCATAATTTATTACTAAGTCTTTTTCTTTTGTTATCTCATTTTTGTCGCATTATGATACTATTATCGCACCAGCGCTAATAAAATATTGGTAATGTTAAGGTTGCTAAGCGCGTTCTTATCTTATTTTTAGTATTTTTCTATAGACAAAAAGCAAACTACGTCAAAAGTATGCCGTAGTAAGCGGATTAAATTCTAATTCCACTGGCATTCTAGTGACGGATGGTTCATTTTTGATTTTTCTGCGCGATTGTACGTTTTACGACGCGCGTGTGGCGGCCCTGATGCCTGAAGTCGTCAGTCAGTCAGAAAAGCGGACTCGTGCCGCGCGGTCGCGCGATGTGCAGGTGCTTGTAGTTTTTTTAGTTTGACAGTTGGCGCGTTTTTTCGTTTTTAACTTTACATTTTTGTGAAAAGCATAGATTTAAGTTAGTGTAATCTGTGTATTTTCTATTTACATCTAGTGTGCGACTAGTCGTTTGTGAATATTTCATTACTGGCTGTGAATTGAGTGATAGCACGCCCAGTGTACTCTTGCCGTGTGCTGGATTTTGTGTATTTTATCGGTGGAAAATCAGTTGGTTAATTATTTCTGTTAAAGACAAAGGTAGGTCACAGCGCTTCCTTATTTAAGCTACATAGTACATTTAGTAGAACGTACCGAACTGGTTATTTGGGGCGGTCAATTTCTCTCGCTTGGAAAACGTGTTCCAATTATAGCGAATCGTGTTTCAGACCAGTCGGTGAGTTTAGTTTAATTTGGAGTTATATCTAAAGGGAGATTCTAAGAGTTTAGTTTGAAAATCACGTTATCCCTGTTGGCCGGGCGAGACGGCTGAGACAGCTGTGCATACGTAACGGGTAAAAATAAATACTCGGGAGCATTATCGGTAGCTAGACATACCGGCTTTGCGGAGAACGTATTATTAGTGCTTATTATACAATATCACGGTAGATTTTTTATAGCAGCATGCAACCAGACTGTCTCCTGATGATAAGAAAACCGTTGCCAGATTTCTGCTTCTTCATAGGCAGTTATTGAGCATAGGCAGCTATTAATTTTGACATCACTACACTATATTGTATACTTTTTCGTATTTTTAGTCTTAAAGCAAAATGAATGAAATTTGTACAAAAAAACTTTTTTTGATATCACAGGCGGTGAACATTTGGCCAAAGTCATAAAAAGCAGCTTAAGAACATATTATGTACTATGAGACTAATGAGGCTGCTGTCTGGGATATAAAATAACTTACCTACTTTTAAAATTATGTCATTTGTTACTAAAAATCTACAAATTATTGTTTTATTCATGTGCTACAACTCAAAACAAGAATGATATTAAGTAATTAACCTACATTATTTCACAAAGTACCTATCTTATGTATGTAAACATTTTGTACCTATCAGTAATAAGTTATATTGTAATTTTTATTATTTTAAGTTTTCGGTAGCAATTACATTTTACTTTTAGTTGAGTTTGAAATTAGTAACATTTTTTTGGTATTGAATACACACTGAGATCAGTAGCTGGAAAGAATTTATGAAGTTTTGACTAGTTTGCTTCCTTTTTTCTTTTAAGTGAATAAAAGCAAGTCTCATCTTAATTGGATAATTCTTATGGGTGGTTAATTGCTGGACGTTATGGACCAGGGGGGCTACCATAAGTTCTTAATTAAAACAATGTTATTTAATAATACTAATTGTTATTGGTAAAATATAACCTTATGATGTATACCACCAAGTTGCTTTTATATGTGGACATTAAGCAAAATGGAAATAATACTGCTGCATTAGTGGTTGGGTCCCAGTTATGCCAGTTCTTTTAAACAGATATAATTTTAAAGCATTCAAAAATTCTTTACTTGATTTGGTCTTAAATCCAATTATGTTTGTTGTATGAAATATATATAGTATAAAGGTCCTAATGTTTGAGTCAAATTAAGTAAGCACAGACACACACAGTAAACTTAAAAACCCTTAAGTATAATATCATTAGTCACCAAGAAATTAAACAATAAAAAAATCAACTTTATTACTCCTTACAGCTCTTAAACTTAGCATAATAATTTATGACCATGATATCATCACCATTTGCATTATGCTGTCATACATTTTTATTTAAACCAGTTTAGGTTGAATAATTGTGTGTGAATCTAGTATTTAAATATTTTTTAACCAATGTTGATGATAATTCTACTGAGACCAACTAAAGTTATTTTAAGTGTGTGCTATCTTTTTCCAATAAAACAAAAAGAAAAGAGCCAACATTTTAGTTATATCAGATTATTACAGAGTTCTAAACTTGTGAAGATTTTTATCAATAGTTTCCAAGATATTAATAAAATGTCTAACATAAATAATGTGTACAGGCTAATATGACTAAAAAGAAGATAACATAAAATTGGTTTAATAAGTGCACAAGAAAATTACCACAATTATCTTTGTATGTTAATACAAAATAAATAAATTAAACTGCAGGAGTTAAATCCATGGCTGTTCAAATCCTAGCTAAAGTAATTTTTTTTTATTTAAAAATTGTATAATCAAAATTGTTAATACAATTTAAACCCAACTTAAATGTACTTGCCTTATAATTGCTAGATTGTTTTTCATCATTGTGAAATCACTGTGAAAACTCAAAATCCCTTTCAATTTTATTATATTGTTCTGAATAAATCAATTAACATGTATTGGCAATCAATGTACTAAGTTTATTAATTAAAACATTGAATGGTAAATAAGTAGAACATGAATAAAGTTATTACAGGAATAGATATACTACAAAAATATTATGATTCATGGGCTTATTACAATCAACTCATTTAAAGGAAAATGAAAGACTTTAAGTTAAAAGCATACCAAGCTAAAGCGGGTCAGACATCAGTCCATTTTTTCATCAACAATATTAAAATATTTCTGGATTTACACAAAATGGCTGTAAAGTTTAAACACATTGGAAATAAATGGTTATCTATGTTATCACTTCTTTATTTTAATAAATCACTTGGCAATTGAATGATATGTCATATTTGGAGTTCTATATATTAGATTTAAAATTAAGTTACTTGTAATGTAGTCATCGGGAAATTTATTTAGCCTGACCTTAGATTAAATGTTTGATCCCAAACACAATTGAAGGGTTTAGTTCGAGAATGGTTTAACTAAAAATAAGTGATTTGACGCAAATAACATTTTAAAGATTGGGAGCATTATTTTCAATTCTATTATAGAAAATCACCACAAACATGGTGCTTGTTAAAAGAGTTTTTGGCGATATAATCCATTTTTATATTAGAGATGAGTTTATTGTGATATTTTATGTAGGTTTAATTAATATTCAATATTTTTGGTACAAGCGATCTCAATATCTGTGTCAGTTAAACCAATTTAAGACTTAATATCTCGAGTTATAACACAATTCTTGTTATTTTGAAAAGGGCATTAGATAGATTATTAGAGAGATTATTTCTTTCTGAATCCAACAATACCAATAATTAGTTTTTGAAAAAAACCTTTCTCGAACTCAACCCTTCAATTGCAAGTTTAAACATCAACTAGATCCCTTGATCCACATATATTCAAAGTTAAAGTTAAATTAAATGAATATGCAACTCCGTCCAATCATTAAGTAGGATATATCGAAGAGATCATCAACATCTTCTATTAGAAAGTGTTGCACTGTCAGTGAAATCCAATTATGAATTCAATAATTTCACTTTCAGAAATTCTATTATGTTTTCTGTCGGTGCTGCAAATGTGTGATTGTATAATTTCAATAACACTTGAATTTAAGAAAATCATAACATTTACAAATCAAGAGTTGAATCATTTGATGTTGTTTTTCTAAATAAGAAAGCTAGGAAATAAGCAGTTGTTAAACTGCAATCAAATTTCTGTTTTTATAGGTCTCTCACTGGGACATTAAAATATTATAAATGTTAAACCCAGCAGGTTATTAAGAAATAGCCCTAGTCGAGAGTACAAAAATTAATGTCTTATAGTACTGAAATTCATGTACCAAAGTTCAAACCACCAAATAGTTTTTTTTGGGAAATGACTAATGTGTCGCCAACCTTGTGGTTTTTACAACTACATTTACATACATTCATTACAAACAATCTTTGGTCTTTTGCATTAACCAACAGCTTGTAATTTTTGGCAGGTTTGATGGTCATTACATTTAATAGATACTACATTGAGCAGTTCATGATCACCTATAATTATTTAAGCTTTTCTATAATTATTTAAGCTTTACTTCATACCCATTAGCATATTTTACATATCTACTTAGCTACTTGTATGTCCGTATCATGGGGTTTCGTTTCAACACATCAAGTGACTTATCTTATATATATAAAAATCCCGTATTACGATGTATGTTCCCAATAAATTCCAAAACTACTGAACCGATTTCGATAAAATTTCTCATATATCTGTAGTTTGGTCCATCTTAAAAGATAGGATAGTTTTTATCCGGATGTTGGCGGGACGAAGTTCGCTGGGGCAGCTAGTTTTATTAAATTTTTTTAATAATTTTATCAATATCTACTATGTATGTTGTTTGTATTTTTTGTTTTCAATATGAAAACATAATGGTATTTAGAATTGAGCAGAACTCCTCCGTTGTGTGAAAATATAATTTTTTACACCCAATGGAAAAACTGCAATGTTATAAGTTGATGTGTCTCTATGTGGGATTGTATCTGTTGGCTATTTCTTAATGTCCCTTTTGTCCCCTGTGTGTAAAAGTGTGTGTGTGTCTGTGGCATCATTACTTTTGAAGTAATGGACAGATTTTGATGTGGATTTTTGTTTGAAAGCTAACATGAGGTTCTTAACTATATCACATGTAGGATTTGTTGGGAATTATTGATAGTTTTTAATGTTTAAGTGTTATGTAATTTATCTGAATGAACCAGACACAAAGGTTGAGTTTATCTACTAAGGTAATGTTACCTTAAACAAAAATATCTTTTTTATTTTATTTAAACTTTATTGTACGTTATTAAAAATTATGAGTACAAAAGGCAAACTTAATGCTAAATGCATTATCTCCTAGTCAACCTTTTATCTTCACATCCATGAAGAAGTATGTACAGAGGCATATACAAGGCACCCACGACTAGCCAAATACACTAACTCACACAATGTGATAGGTATCAAAACTATCGTCAACCAGGCACATATCCAATCCCGGCCACCCATGGTTTTATTAGAAAATTAAAAAAAAACACAATAATTTTAATTTGTCGCCTGATTGAACCTGGGATCTCATGAAATCAAGTCGAACACCTGACCGCCAGACCACTGAGGTGATACCAACCTAACCAAAACTGCATTAAATCAAAACTGTTCAATGATCAGACAGTTCATTCTTTGGAGTTGTTACATATAGCCAACTGTGCAAGAAAATCTCGTTTTACATTCTTTGTAGGTAACTTTCTTGACCCCCTACCAACCAAATTCATTATACAGAAACATGTTCCTTTCTTGAAACTTTGTAAAGAAGTGTTTTTTTAAAGGATAAGCGTTTTGTATTCAATGAACTGAAATATCTTCACCCCAGTATCCTCGCAGTGGTAGGCAGAGTTAGAACCAGACTATCCAAAAAGGTGCCAAGGTGTCAAGTAGGTGGCCAGCCTATCACCAACAAAGCACTTATACAATTCAGAATAATGTAATAGACTAGCTTTTGCCCGCGGCTTTGCATGCGTTAAATTCGGAGTAAAAATTTCCACTTTCCGTACACCGTGAATCGACAGATCAGGCGTAAATCCTCCCAATCCTCCTCGATCTGTAAATCTCAGGTTTCTCTCACAGGATTTTCAAAATATCTAATTACTGCTATCTAAAAAGAATGTTATTCCTATTTATTAATAACCTATCTACAGTTAGAGATAGGCCTATTAGAGCTTAGTTGGTAATATACTTTTGTTAATTGCAAAACAAATGTAGTCTCGTTACTGATCTAATGTATCCCTATCTCTTATCTTTGATAATTTATTGAAATTGGTCATTAGTGATAACCTTGCCTTTCAAAAAAAATAGATGAGATTTTGCCTTCCCAACCCTTCTTAAACGCCTCCTGTAATTAATGAACGCTCACTTACCAGCTGTCCTACCCTTCAAAACCAAAAGAAGGCAGTAGCGGGAATTATAACTAAAACCTGAGACAATGGTACCGAAAAAGTAATTTCTTAGAGCTCTTCCACCTAGACATGGTCGATGATCCTGGTGCAAGTGACACACCGTTGGTCGCCACTTACGATATGCTTAGTAAAAAAAAACAGATGGCCTTTATCCCAAGTATGGACGGATAAGGTTAAGACTTTTCCCATCAAAACCCTAGAGTTATCCCAAGATGGTGTCAAGAGAGTAGCCGGGGTTCTGTATCAAAAGAGTAATGAATGTGGACGAGGCCAGGCATTTGGCGTCAAGATATTTATGGTTGAAAGGTTAAAATGTTAGGTAGGTATATATATATAAATACATTTTATATTTACTAACCTCTGATATTACTTTCGTATTTCGACGTATGCAGAAATGCCGACATTAAGTACGGTGACATAGTCTACCCAAATATAGGTAGGTAGAAGTCGCTTAAATTGACCATTGTATTAGAGCAGATCGTTAAAGACATTTTGTATTCATAGCTTACTCTCAAGACAATTTCTATTCAGTTTAGATGCCAGTAATGTGGTCTGAAATAGGCTGGAAGTTCCTCTCATTTAAAATATGCTCCCATAACAATAAACAATGTTTGGTGTTTTATTATTTATCCGGGGCAAAAGCATTTAAATGGTTTGAATGGCTTTAATATACCAAACTCTTTACTGTTATTAAGTGTTGGCAAGTTATTGAAGTTTTGAAAGATAAGCAGTTAGCAGCTTGATGGCACAGTACGTTGCCTATGATATTAATGATTGATGGTGCATTGGTAATTCGAAGCTGGAGCTTTAACTGAAAGGCATTTTGCGTTAGCAAGTTTACCGGCTACGTTAGAGGCCGTACATTGATCACGTGATACCTTTTTGAGCATTTTCTACCATTCTTTCCCTTGGTGATACACGGTGAGGTTTAAGATAATATCCCCGTCCCCTATCAAAAATCTAAAAGTTAATTTTACGATTAATTGTATTACTTGGTTAGTGTAAATAATTATTATATCTAATTACTAATATCTATACTCTACATTTTCTCCTACCTAACTGTAATAACTTCTATAACATACCTACCTATATGCTCAGAATTTCGGCACAAAAGCGAGACATGCATATTAGACGAAATTTTGTTGGTTCAACGGGATTGCGACAAGTTTTAATCTTGCAGTGCAAGATATTTGGCAACGATGCTGCACGAGATCGGGAGTATGCGACGGTTTCGACAGAAATATAGCGACGAGACGGACATTACCCCGATGTGACGCTTTTCTGGTTAGACGGAGAGCTAGCAGACTTTACCATTAAATAAATTCAAACGTAAACGTGAAACGTAACTAGGTAAGTACTTTATTTGCGTAAAAATATATGAAAAGCTAGAACATTCCATGAAATTTGGAAGATAAAATTACAG
>NJDD01005718.1:87873-111497 GCA_002245505.1 Calephelis nemesis
CAATCGTATAAAAATGACAGATTCGAAATTCAAATGTAATATTTTTTTATTTTTAAGTGTAACAGTATTTATGGCCAGACTAAGTATATCAATATAAACATATATATAATATAATAAGGCCTGATGAAACAAGCATGCAATAGTACAGCACTAAATGCAATTTTCAAATAGATATTCATACGTTTTCTTTTTGAACATATTCGACCTTTGCCGCGCAAAACTTTAAACAAAACCTTGTTCTCCTTGAATAAGCTTCTTAGCACTTTACTGCTAATGCATGTTCGATATACGACCTTTTGGATCAATAATTAATTACTGTACTACTGTAATGATAAGTAATTCTGTCACTTTGGGTAGTAGGTATTCCAGTAAGATTTTTTTTTAAACGGCTAATATGTTGCTAACCGCGAGGTTTTTACAACTTCACCGGACCATGGCTAAGAAATCATTCATTTGGCAAGACTTAGCAGCTAGTATTAGTTTTTAGAAACAAAGTTTAGCAATTTCTCCAAAAAAGTGGCAACACTGAATTTTTAATTGATATATTAAAACGACAAATTCAGTTCAGTTTTATTCAGTTATTCAGTAATTTTGTTTCTAAAAAATAATATTCGCTATTATTGTCTTGGCAAATGATTGATTTCTGAAGAATACTCCTTTTGTATATAGTCGATAAAATATTGGCCTGACATCCCCAGCCACAGGACAACGACGCGCCCGCAACATCTATGGTGTCTATAGACTGCGGTTATTCCTTAAATATCTTCTTAATCTTAATATATATAAATCTCGTGTCACAATGTTTGTCCTCAACGGACTTCTAAACCACTTAACCGATTATAATAAAATTCGCACACCATGTGCAGTTCGATCCAACTTGAGAGATAGGATAGCTTATACCTCAATTTATGGTAAAAAAAATTACCATCCGAGCGAAGCCGGAACGTGCAGCTAGTAATATATATAAATCTCGTGTCACAATGTTTGTCCTCAATGGACTCCTAAACCACTTAACCGATTCTAATAAAATTCGCACACCATGTGCTGTTCGATCCAACTTGAGAGATAGGATAGTTTAAATCTCAATTTTATGATAAAAAAAATTACCGTCCGAGCGAAGCCGGAACAGGCAGCTAGTATTAGATATGAAATTGATCAAGCAAAGTTATCATTAATATCTATTTATTTATTTTTTTAAATGTAATATTACCGCCAAGTTGATTTTCTCATATACGTTTAATGGCAATTGGTTCAGCGCTTCTAAAGGTCCTATATTTTCTTAATAATACATATTTAATTGTGTTACTGCGTTTAAATACTTCGTACCGGCGAACACTTGGGTTTTTTACTTCAACTTTTCAAATGTTTTAATCAATTCAGTTAGTCGTGGATGACAAGAACAAAAACCCAATGTCATGAATATCAGTGCAGCAGTTCTCGAGTTATAATGTAATAAACCCGATTTTGTCTTATATACCTAGATGTACAGTATATACAAATATTTGACCCCCTTACAATGTCAAAATAATGTAAGGGTATATATCTGCGTTGCTTACTGTACATTAGTAGTTTTTTTTTAGATTTGGTCATATATCTGCGTTGCTTACTGTACATTAGTAGTTTTTTTTTTAGATTTGGTCATATATCTGCGTTGCTTACTGTACATTAGTAGTTTTCTAGATTTAGTCATATATCTACGTTGCTTACTGTACATTAGTAGTTTTCTTGATTTGGTCATATATGTTGCTTACTGTACATTAGTAGTTTTCTAGATTTAGTCATATATCTACGTTGCTTAGTGTACATTAGTAGTTTTCTAGATTTGGTCAATATTGTATGCGTCGGTGATGTTCCGCTTGCGGCGTCCCACGTGTCAGCATTATAAAAGGTGTTATTTGAGGCCGCCGAATCATTACGTAATCCTCAGGTTTTTTATTAACATTAAACGTTTACTGTGCTCGGACCTTTACGTGACGGAATGCTTAATATGTTTTGCCTTGGTGGGGTAAAGCCTTTATATCTGGTTCCAAGATGGTGGTGTATTTAAGGAAATTATTATTATGGGTTTCACGAAACAGTTATACCCTTTTTTACACATACATGTATATTTTCACGCCTAGGCTCTTGTGGTGTGGGCAGAGAGTGTCGAGTGGCGAGTGTCAAGCTTTTGCTGACCTAGCTTCCTCCACAATCACCTCTTGTTATACAAACATACTGGATTCGAAGAAAATTTACATCGTCTAATGTCAAACTAAGTTTCCCCGGTTACATCCATTCATATTCGCATTGTATATCTGTTTTGTTATTATAAAACTAGCTGTTATCCGGGGCTTTGCTTACGTGGCAGTTAAAACATTATTTTAATTAAAGACTTTTATATCACATTGATAAGGACTTTTATACAAATTTTCAAACCCTATTTCACTCCCTTAGGGGTAGAATTTTCGAAATACGTATCTATCTTCTTATTTTTATTAAGTAGCCCAAAAATAAAGTTTCATGTTCCCTGATAAAAAAATGACGTTTTTCTATACAAACTTTCAAGTCCTTTTTCACCCCATTAGGGGTATAATTTTCAAAATTCCGTCCATAGTGTGTGTCGATTCGATAAAACGACTCTACTTACTCACCAAATTTCGTGGCAGTTATTGCTCGGCGATGATGAATCAATCAATCAGTCAGGATATGTTATTTTATAAGTATAGATAGAGGTTAATAATATTAGGTTAATCGCCTCTGTGGTCTAGCGATCCGGGTGTTGGACTTGACTGCATGAGGTCCCGGGTTCGAATCCCGGATCGGCCAACAAAAAGAAAATAGGATTTTTCCAATTTTCTAATAAAAAAAATGTTGGGCGGGATTGGAAATGTGCCCGGTTGGCGATAGGCTTGCCACCTATCACATTGTGGGACTTACTGTCTTTGGCTAGTCGTGGGTGCCCTGGTTGTACCTCTGCCTCCCTCTTCGGGGATATAGGTGTGAAGATGCTTTTTTTTTCTTTTATAGATATAGGTAATATTGAACCGGTAAATCACGTATTATGTTAGAAATCCCTAAAATTTCCAACATTATCGTGTTTGGACTTATTCTTACGTCTCTTGAATAGTACTTCTTAAAGATGTTCCAGACGATAGCAAACACGCCTTCCAACAAGATGACTGTAGAGGAATTTATATTTACATCCTCCAATTATTACATTTATGTTAAAGACAGTTTAGAACCAGTATTTACAACCGTTTAAATTCTATTGATACCTTCTTAAAATTCTATATAGCCGTTATAAAAAAAATCTCAAAATAATCAAGCTTAGTAAAACTGCAAAAAACCGATTTGATTATATTTTTTTCTAAATATGGCAGAACCAACAAACGCTGGGGAAGAAAGGTTTTCGAGTGGCGTCCCCGCACCGGAGGACGTAGTGTTGGACGACCTCCCACCCGTTAGACTGATGATCAGGTCAAAATCGCGGAGAGTCGCTCAATACAAGCGGCTGGTGAATGTGTTTTGTGGCGCTCTTTGGGGGAGGCCTATGTCCAGCAGTGGACGTCCTCCGGCTGATGATAATGATGATGATGATAGCATTTTTTAAGAAATGGTCCTACTAGTTAACGAAATGTCATACTTGTTTTTACATTGATGTTTACTTCAGTTCTTACAATTTTGTGTGTATATGTTAATAGATATGTCAAGACATTGAACTAGTTTCTTTGTAGAACGTCAGTCCTTATCAGATCAGATCAAACGATAAGTTATCTAGACCTGCAATGCAGAGGAGATAAAATGTTATGTCACTGAAGGCAGCCGTCCGCTATCGGTTTACGGCAAATTATTGATAAAATTAAGGTCCAGATCGGACGATCGATAATAGTCGTTAAGTGATAAGTTATTTGATAGTTTTTGTGTTTTAAAAAGTATAAAGTATCTTCACGCCCATATCCCTGAAGACGTAGGAAGTATTTTTGCAAAAGTAACCAAGTTTATTTGGATTCTTTCACTTAAAAATACATTGTAATCAATGGGCAAAGCTGTAATAGCTTGGCAAAGCGACTACAAAGCTGGCAGTTCATGTGCAGTATATTTCCAAAAGTAATAAATGCCAAATGTTTCTTAACGCGTTCAATTTGGTAGTGTTTTAAAAGCGGCCCGCAGCGGCCGTTCCGAGAAATATGCATTTGGAACGTTCCCTGCACCATTGTCGGAATTGGAATATTGTTACCTACATACTTCACAAAAGGATTTGTGACTTTGGAATACTATTTCTATTATGAGCAATGTAGCAAATTAGAGAAAAAAATAGTCATGAGCCATGAGTCCCTATCTTAAAAATTGAGTCGATAAAAATTTATAACTATGAAGAAAATCTATTATGTTTCTTAACGCATTTACTTTGGCATGCTCCGCTGGTTCGGGCATGTGGAAAGAATGACAGATAAAAGATTGACAAAGCAGATATACAATGCGAATGTGGATGGATGTAGGTACCCGGGGAGACCAAGGCTGACATTTCACGATCAGATCAATCGAATATTATCCGAGGGTGGTGTCAAGAGTCTCCGAAACCGGCGTGTTTGTATGAAAAGGGTAATGAATGTGAAGGAAGCAAGACAGGTTTGTCAGGATCGTGAGGTCTGGCACTCGATACTCTCTGCCTACCCCGTAAGGGACTTGGCGTGAAGATATGTATGTATGTATGTATTTACTTTGGTAATCCCGAGAAATCTGCATTTGGAACGTTCACTGTCATGGAGCATTAAAATTTTACTTTAAGATCATTTACATCAAAGGGCAAAGTTACAAAGCTTGCAGATCATATGCAGTATATTTCCAAAAGTAATAAATGCCAAATGTTTCTTAACGCGTTCAATTTGGTAGTGTTTTAAAAGCGGCCCGCAGCGGCCGTTCCGAGAAATATGCATTTGGAACGTTCCCTGCACCATTGTCGGACGTTGTACGAATGTGGAATATGTTAACTACCGACTTCACAAAAGGAAGTAACGCAGAACCAGTGTAATTTTGAATATCATTAGGAATGATGTCGCAAGTTAAGTAAAAAAAATATCTGCATTAGCCACTATCCGTCCACTACTGACTATAGGTATCTTTGCTGTGGAATCTAAAAATATACTAATAATTAAGAGCAGTAAAATTGCAAAAACCACCAGTAGGACCACCTGGGAATTAGGGTCATTCTTTATAAAAAAAAGAATCATCAAAATCGGTTATCCAAAATCCAAGTAATCGCGTAAGAAACCTACAAAAGACCCTCTTTCTTTTTTGAAGTCGATTAGAAGTTATATGAAATGGCAAAACTACTATTGCTCGAAAAGTTCATATGCAGTACTAGCTGTTGCCGCGCAGTTGGTTTTTTCGGGATAAAAACTATCCTATGTGATAATCCAAGTTACCCTCTATGTATGTGTCAAATTTCATGAATATCGGGGCAGCAGTTTTGACTTGAAGGAGTAACAAACAAACATACACACTTTCGCATTTATAATATTAATAGGATACAAGTGTTTACGAAATAAACAAAAATTTCAAGATTTCATCAAGATTATCCCTATAATCTATTCCAACTTATTATTGTAGACAAACTCTTGAATTTCGATTTCGTGCAAATTGTAAATTAGAATTGGATTTTTCATATAAGGTAATCTTGAACATAGAACTAGCGGATTATTAACATACTAGCGGCTTCGCATTGTTATGAAATATGCATATAAACTTTACCTATTAAAAAACCGCATCAATATCCTTTGCTTAGTTTTAAAGATTTAAGCATACAAATAGGGACAGAAGAAGCGACTTTGTTTTATACTCTGTAGTGATATGTAGTTTCAAATTAAACCAGTTACGATAAAAAATATCGTTTATTATTAACTAAATGTTAATAATTCATCAGCATTGTACCTTAGAGTACCTAAAATGACACATCCGATACTAATTTTCAATATTGCATCAATCGAGATTCAAGGGTAATCCTACTGTTCCCAAAATGTTCCCAATGTTAATAATATTTCTCTAAAGATGGATTTCAAGCAATCTAGATAGCTGCGTATCCGCCGGACTATCCAATACCTAATTGCCATATTCATCCTGTAAACAGATATGTTATTGGCAAGCGATAACATAAAAATGGATCAAAATATCAATCTTGGACAGCAAGTTTTGGATTAGGATTGATTATTAATATTGGCCGTTAGACAGTAATTCGAAGAAACGTCGAAAAAACGAACAGTTTACCACTTAACCCTCACATTTCTAACAAAAGGTTTCCAAACACTTGTGCGCACATAGCTCGCCGTGTTTGTAAAGAACGAAATGGCGAATTGGAACAAAGTGTAAAAAGTAACACAAAGCCTTTGAAATAGGCTGTCTGGATTGCTTTTTTTCTTATTTCTTGACGTAGATAGATTATTTTATCGCTGCCAAGTATTTTTTATACGCTTTGGTTCGAAATATTTCACAATGGCGCTGATATTTCTATTTATCTCGAGTAAACGAATGGTTTTTGTAATCCAATTAAATTAAGCAATTACGCAAAAAAATTCAATTACTTTTTTTTATTGTTGAAAGTGGTTAGTGGTATTTATGACATCCGTCTGCTTGTTTGCCTTTCTTTATCATCCATACTACAATATTATAAATATTTGTTGTTCTTTCACGGCTAAATTGCCGAAACCGATTTTGATGAAATTTGATATGCATACATCTAAAGAACCAGGTCTTTAGATCAAGCATTTCTTTTTTCTTAAATTAGACTCCCAAGGACTAAAATAGACGATGAAAGTTTGTGTGAAAATCGTAACTGTTATACGTTGACGAAGTCGCAGGAAACAGCTAGTAGAAATAAGCAACATTATAGTCAAAATCACGCGTTATTTGTATAATAATTGCTAATTGATATTTTTAAAAAAATATTCGATTGTCGAAGTATTTTTTTTTAATTTTTATGTTCAAGCAGCTCCTTATTTTTCGTTGTAAAGTCTGTTGGAGTTTTTAGCGCCATCGAGAGAAAAGATGGTCGAAGTTTTTTCATAATTATTGAATTTCGTGTTAATATTGAGTGAAACTAGTCAATTTTTGTGGCATTTGGTACAATTTTGTTCAGTAAAAGTGCGCAAATAAAATTATCATTAAGAAATTAGCGTATCGTGTATTTCCTCGTGGCCGCCAAATCTCATTACATGAGCTTGTGTAATGAACCACCGCTTTACCCAAGAGCTTGACATGACTTACGCCTGATGACAGATTACAATTGATTGAAATTTGCGTATATAAATTTGATGCAAATTTCTACTTGACTAATGGCAAAAAACGAACGTGAAGGCCAAAATCTAAAGAAAGAAAGAAAGTCTGTTAGCATATTCCAAGTTGTCATACTCAAGCGACATATATTTGTACCAACATCCGACGATTGTGCAGTGAACATTCCAAATGCAGATTTCTCGGAACGGCAGCTGTTAAAACACTACCAAATTGAACGCGTTAGCCGTAAAAAGCAATATTTGGCATTAATTCTTGAGCTACTCACTAAAGTTTAACGTAAAAGCGTTAAGTGACATTGGTACGGTTTTTATTTAGAAATTATTATACGTTATTTAAAATAATAACGAAACCGGATTTTTTTAAATATCATTATACATAATTGAAAATAAAAATATTTTTAGTTTTTTTTTATGATATTGGAAGGCAAACAAGCAGACGGATTTCCTGATGGTAAGAAATTCACGCCGCCTAGAGACACCAAAGGTGGTAATGGTGCGTTGCCAACCTGGGGCCGGGATGTTAGGCCTCGAGCAAAAGTAAGTTTACCGGCTACCTTACCCTCCGGACCGGAACACGTCATGACGTTATGGCGGCAGGAATAGGTAAGGCGGTGGTACCAATCCGGGCGACTATTTAGAATTCACGGTGTTAGTGACGGTGAGCCTTTGCTCGCCTTTTACGAGCTGCCTGGCACAGAAAGGCAGATGGTCTATTCTACAAAGGAGCCCGGACCAACACGGGGGTTATGATTGTTTGGAGTATTTTTTCAAATTAAACAATTGTAGTTGGTACTTCTTTTCATTGATTTTTCTTGAATTTGCTACATTGTTCATAATAGTAATAGTCATAACGTTATGGCGTGTTCCGGTTCGGAGGGTAAGGTAGCCGGTAAACTTACTTTTGTTCGAGGCCTAACATCCCGGCCTCATGTCGGCAACGCAAAGGTATCAGATACCTAAACTTACTTTTGCTCGAGGCCTAACATAATGACCTCAGGTTGGCAACGCATTATTACCATCTTTGATGTCTCTAGGCGACGGGAATTTCTTACCATCAGGAAATCCGGCTGCTTGATTGCCTTCCAATATTAGAAAAAAAAGTATTCCGAAGTCACAATTGTTTTGCGTTACTTCCTTTTGTGAAGTCGGTAGTTAACATATTCCACATTCGTACAACGTCCGACAATTGTGCAGGGAACGTTCCAAATGCATATTTCTCGGAACGGCCGCTGCGGGCCGCTTTTAAAACACTACCAAATTGAACGCGTTAAGAAACATTTGGCATTTATTACTTTTGGAAATATACTGCATATGAACTGCCAGCTTTATAGTTGCTTTGCCCATTGATTTAAATGATTATTAAATAAAATTTTAATGCTTCATGACAGAAAAAATGTATTGCCAAACTCCGTTCGATAAATTGAAGGTCATGCGTAAGTTACTGGCTATTCTACAAACTGAAACACTGGTTCTGGTATGTAAAGAGTAAAGATCAGTGGTAGTGGTACCAATCCGGGCAAATCGTTGTGGATTTTCATATAAATATCCGTCAGAGACACCTTTCGTTTCAATGGCCTAGTATCAGCATTGACTATATTAGATAATGGTTTCGATTTCTAGGTCGACGACTCAAAATGTGTTTTCTTCAATCCTGTAGTATAAACGTTGTTGGGATTGGATAAATGTATTATTGGGGATAGATTTGTCACCTACAGCCTTGTTGGACTAAGTACCTTAGGCTAATCGTGGGTGTCCTGGTTGTACCTCTACCTCTACGGGGATACAAGCGTGATTATACCCAGACACCTAGGAAAAGCTTTATTTTATACGGTAAAGTTAACATTTCCACGTCGGGGAAGCTTCGCAAACACAATTATGCATTCGTTAATATTTGATTAAATATGGTTTCGTTGTGTTGGCACTGGGATTTATTATTCATTCTTGTTAGGATTTTAGATTAGGACAATTATTAAGTGGATAAATTTATCCCAGAAGTGTCGTATTCCTTTAATTGTGGTAATGTTAGTAATGTCTTTCAAAAATATTCATTTCATCATCCAAATTTTCACTTTTTGATAAAGGCAAAAAAACAAACTTATTACATGGGCCAAGAAATATGCGTCGCCTATACAACATTTTGAAATTACCACATATAATTTAAAAAAAGGCAAGTTCGATGAGTTTTTTAATAAAGCATTTCATAGTGTGTGGCCGTGATTCCGATCCGCTGGTAGCTTGTAAAATTTCGAGGCGCAAATGTACCACTTGTATGGTCTCACAATTACTATTTAAATTTTGACATTAAAGTAAAGTAATGTATCTTCACGCCAATATCCCCGAAGAGGTAGGCAGAGGCACAACCGGGGCACCCACGACTAGCCGAAGACACTAAGTCCCACAATGTGATAGGTGGCAAGCCTATCGCCAACCGGGCACATTTCCAATCCCGACCAACATTTTTTTTTTATTAGAAAATTGGAAAAATCCAATTTTCTTTTCGTTGGCCGACCCGGGATTCGAACCCGGGACCTCATGCAGTCAAGTCCAACACCCGGACCGCTAGACCACAGAGGCGATTAAATGATTTTTAAATTTTTAAATTTTGACATTGACAAATATTTTTCTGATTCTGAAGAAACAAAAGACGACCCAAAAGCGCATACACAGTTTTTGTTTAAAGTTTACGTAAAATGTTTGGATTGATGAAACCGACCTTTTAAAATTCTGATTTGAAACAGGAATATAAAGCTTTTTACGTAAGTTGACAGCTTGTTTATATAAAGTATCACGGTGTGCGTGATTAAACTCCTCCGAAACGGCTTGACCGATTCTCATGAAATTTTGTGAGCATATTGAGTAGGTCTGAAAATCGGCCATCTATTTTTCATACCCCTAAGTGATGAGGGTGACTCACCCAAATATTTTTTTACTAAAATCACATTAAAAAAAAGAAAAAAAAAAAGTATCTTCACGCCCATATCCCCGAAGAGGTAGGCAGAGGCACAACCAGGGCACCCACGACTAGCCGAAGATACTAAGTTCCACAATGTGATAGGTGGCAAGCCTATCGCCAACCGGGCACATATCCTATCCCGAGCAACATTTTTTTATTAGAAAATTGGAAAAACCCAATTTTCTTTTTTGTTGCCCGACCCGGGATTCGAACCCGGGACCTCATGCAGTCAAGTCCAACAACTGAACCGCTAGACCACAGAGGCGATTAAAAATATAGCAGAACAAAGTCTGCAGGTTCAGCTAGTATATAGATAACTTTAAAATACATTCGGATTTCCAAAGCTTGACGAATATAGCCAAACATAATTGAATTAGTACTATTACACATTAGACAAAAATTTAAATAAAATAAAAGACTAAACGTTCTTTTGTTCTTTTAGTGTTTGTTTTTCTTCTTGCTGTGCGCATTTGAACATTAATAAACTGTTCATGATTAGATTCGAATATCGTTGACTTTGTGGACGCAACTCATTAGACTTTCGCAAATATACAGAACTGGGAATTCAAAGCGTGTATGATCAAGGAACGGTGTTGTAAATGAAGCTTAAAATCCGTAGATGTTTCAAGAGTAACGTTTAATGTAGAGCTCAAGCATCTCGCAAAACTAATTTCCAACTATTCAGGTTGCAGTTGCAAAAATGATAATAACTATACTCGAAAAAAAAGAAGTCATCGAAACAAACTCTTAAATTGTTGTATTCAGCATTTGTTTTAAAATAAGAAAATAAAAACATGTTTTTCTGTATTTTATGAGCCGTTTGCCATTTGGTAAAAATAAATCGTCTTATTTTTTTAACTAAGATATAAAGCCTGTATCCTTACCAGTATTATAAATGTTAAACTGTGAAATTATGTATTTTCTGTTTTCACGTCAAAACGGCTATACTGTTTGTAATAGATTTTAAGAATCCAACTAAATAAACTTGGGAAGATATAGGTTATAGTTTTGTCTTGATATTTTTGTTTCATCATCATTTTCATACTCGGAAAAAGCTGCGAGCTAGATTTATTGTTTTCTAGGTGTTAGTATACAATGAATTTATAAAGAAAAGTATGTTTTAGTGTACATACAATGGGCACGCTCTATCTTAAACATGCTCAAAGGTTTAATCCTACTTCCTCTCGCAAGGTAAACAACGTGTTCCACATAAGTCAATATGTCTAAACAACACAATTAGGTGAACAAATCCGTTCTGATGATGGATTAGCTTACTAATGTATTCTACTTCCTACCAGTTGATACTATACGGTAGGGTAGATCTAAGTGCTTGGCACAAATGTGTGCACACTCTACGTCATGTATGCACAAGATTTTGTCTGTATTTTTGGGTTTGTAGCTAACGTATATTACTCGATAACAAGTTTTGCTGTCAGTCATATTGGTGACTGACTGCTTATGACTGATTAATTCGTTATTTATATACAAGTGTGACGGACGTCAGTATTTTTGCTTTCGTCAGTTAGTGTTAATTGTAGTGAAACTGGCTGTCAAATTCACGTCTAGTGAACTCCTATGATTTGAATTAAGTACTGGCATTAGCCAAGATAAACAGACTGTTATTAGTCGATGATGTTGTTATAAAAATTGTGTGTACAAATCTGAAGTGCCTAATTATTTAATAAGGCCCAGATAAAAAAAAAAAACTATAGGCCGTAATTGAAATGGCATCCTTTATGGCTTAGACATATATTGTACAAATAAAATAAATAAAGCACTGTAAAACTGCAAAGAACAAATTTAGATTTCACAATTAAGGCATTTGAGTACATAAAAATAATGTATTTCCCTTTATTTTCTTGGGATTCCATCATCGAAAATATATGAGACACAAACATATGTTAACCTATTAAAATACCATAAAATTTGTACTAGAATGAGCCAAGTATACTGTTGGAAATTGTTAACTCATTATTCGTGAAGTATCTTCTTCACGCCCATATTCCCGAAGAGATAGGCAGAAGTACAACCAGGGCATCCACCAGCCGAAGATATTAATCGTAGAGTTCAGTAAGTTACATGTCGAAATCTATAGCTTTAAGGCCTGGAATTTAGTTCTCGTAGTTGCAAGTAGAAGCGATGTTCCGAATTTCATAGGAATAACTAACGAACTAACTAGATTTTAGTTCAACGCACACATGGTAAGGGTTTAGAGCCTCAGGGAATGCCTAGTATGTTAATAAAGACCAGAATCGATTGTTATTTGGCCAATACAATTATAATACCACAAAGGTTCTTATTCTCTATTTGAATCGCCTCTGTGGTCTAGCGGTCCGGGTGTTGGACTTGACTGCATGAGGTCCCGGGTTCGAATCCCGGGTCGGGCAACAAAAAGAAAATTGGGTTTTTCCAATTTTCTAATAAAAAAAAATATTGCTCGGGATTGGAAGAGTGCCCGGTTGGCGATAGGCTTGCCACCTATCACATTGTGGGACTCAGTGTCTTCGGCTAGTCGTGGGTGCCCTGGTTGTGCCTCTGCCTACCTCTTCGGGGATATAGGCGTGAAGATACTCAGGTTATTATTCTAAAACCTACATCTTACTATTCGATTATTCGATACTAGTATATACAGAAATGAACTAACTCTTGCTATTGCTTAATGATTTCTTTCTGCAAGTATGTCATCTATGTATTAATACGTGAAGCAAAAACTTTGGACCCCTTTTTACGAAAATTGCGCTGACGGAGGAGCATAAAATTTGGCACACTTATAGTTTGTGTGTATGAATTGGCATAACGCTGATATTTTTCAATAATAATGCCTATAAAGTAAATTATTTTAAGGAGCATAAAATTTGGCACACTTATAGTTTGTGTGTGTGAAAAGGGCATAACGCTGATATTTTTCAATAATAATGCCTGTAAAGTACATTAAATCAATAAATAAAAACATTACCCATATTACCATGCATTTGACACACACAAACAAATATATTGGTGATAACGATAAAAGATCACAGATGGCGCACTATAAAGTTAGGAAACAAAGTAGTTAGTCTTGATAAATGAAGATGGCGTTCTTATCAACAAGATATTAAAATGTATGATGGTCGATTTTCGACCAACGGGCGACCACTAGTTATATAAAATACTAGCTGTTGCCCTCGGCGTTGCCTGCATAGTTAATGGTTGCACAGGAACATCTGTTTGGAATAAAAACTATCCTGTCTGTTAACCCTCTATTTGTGTGCCAAATTTCATGAAAATCGGTACAGCAGTTTTCCCGTGAAGAACAAACAAACATACAAACTTTTGCATTTCTAATATCGATACGATTAAGCGCAGTATTCTTAAAAGAGCCTCGGACACCGGCGTGTTTTTATGAAAACAGTAGTAAAAGTAGGGGAAGGTAGGTCGGCAAGGATCCTACGACATGTCTTTCTAAACTCACTGCCATCCTACCAAGGTACTTGTCGTGAAGTTATGTATGTGTGTATGCTCAAAAAGCTATAGGAAAAAGGTTATTTTCATAAAGCCTGGAAATAATTATTGAGTAGGTAGGTACCGCAAATATAATAATACCAGAAATATTTATTATTTTAAATTGTATAACATGCTCGCAATTCGTGTCAATTCTTGCTACTCGGTAATAGTTTCAGTCAGTAGGTATATAATTTATTCTCAGACAGTTAAGCACAGTGTGCGTACAAAGCTATAGGGAAGGCCCATTTATGCTAATAAGGCCCGGAATCGATTGTTACTAGCCCCCAACTAAAATAGCACCTCAAAGGTCTATATTTAGAAGCTCCGCACGTAATGTTTAATGTGCCTTTTATGTGGAAACGACGAGATAATTTCATTTCATTAATGTATAAAAAGGCCGGTGTTATGTTCTTAGAGCGTTTCGAACTGCGTACTGTGTGTAAATAGTGTTTAAGTGTAGAAAAGAGGCTTAAGATGTTGTATTTTTTATATATTATTTGTTTTATATTTCATATGTTTGTATTGTCCTCGTTATCATATTTAATTCCAAGCTTTTCCCAAATGTAAATGTTTATAGACCTTAAAGAGATTCATCATTGATGATTTAAAGTCTTTAAAAAAAGAGAGAATTTAAATTTAAAAAAGTTGATAACTTTAAGGTAAATAGAAAAAAGTATTTATCAAGTTTTTATTAATTTATTGAAATTAGTTTTATATTTGTCTAAATGTGTTTGTTTTGCCTTGTTGTCTTAGCATCCAGTTTTTAACAACATTTGGCTCACCTGTAGGGAGATGGTCATTTAACTGTTTTGTATACCTGCCGTAATTTCAAATAGTTTTCGAAAAGTATATGTCAGTACATTTAAAAATTTGTAACAAAATCTAAAATGACATTAAACAAAAAAAAACGACGCTGCAAAAACAAAAAGCGTATATAATTAACATAAAAATATTTTGTCAACCCTAACATATAGTACACACATACACTTTAGTGCGCGATTGTACAATGACTAATAACTGGCGAACTCTCAGAGTAAAAGTATCGCGGCTCTGAAGCGGGACAAAAACCGGCACATTTCTCGCAAAAGTGAAAATGAGTGGTACATTGCACGTACGTAAGTGCTTACTACTTAACATCTGTTCTAGGCTAATGCTCGCACACGTTGAAAGTTTCACCTACTCTAGACCAGATTTAGGTTATGACTTATGACTTACCTAATTGAGTTACGTAATTATATTATTGAGCCTGTAAACTTAATCCCACTAAATATTTAATTAATCACACTAACCGTATAAATGTATAAATTTCTTTGTTTGGATGTTTATCCGTCAATCACGCAGAAATTACTGAACGGATTTTGATAAAATTGGGCATATGAGCTGACTCGGGTGATAGAATAATTTTTATCCCGATTAAATGCTCACTTAGGGATTCCACGCGGGCGAAGCCGCGGGCGGAAAGTTAGTCTATATATACAAATATTATAAAGACAAAAGAGGGAAAATAGGAACAAAAGTACTTTAATCCATAGAAACTGTTAGTAGCTGTTATATTATAAATGCGAAGATTTGTAGGATGGGTTGGATGTATGTTTTTTTTATTTTTCACACATAAATTACTGAATTTATTTTCATGAAACTTCTCAATAATGTAGTATGTACATCAGAATAACATACATTAAAATTGATAAAGATTTTGTTTGATTTGTCGGGCGAACGAAACTGCCTGTGAAAGTTAGTAATTTCAAACTTTAAAAGTGCTCTAGTGCTTTATACAAATAGGGTTATATCCTTTTTTTGTAGCAAGCATAGGGTTGGCAACTAGCGGTGTTTCAGTTACTGTTGCTCTCTATTGTTCAGATGTATATGTCGTTTTGCCTACAAAAAAAATCATCATCATAGGACATGCACTTTTAGTTCGGACATGTGAAAAGAATGACAGGTGAAAGATTGACAACGTACAATGCGAATGTTGATGTATGGTACCCGGGGAGATCATTGTTGCCGGGTTTTATTTGAGGGTGGTGTCACGACTATTCAAACCGGCGCATTTGTGTAAAAAGAGTAAAAGAAGTGGAGGAAGCTATTAGTCTGGTCTGCAAAAGTCGCGATATTTGGCACTCGATACATAACCCATATTATGCCTGCATATATATATGCCTGCTTCTTAAGGGACTTATCGTGAAGATATGTATGTATGTATAAAAAAACATACTAAATGCAAAAGTATGTCTATTAAAAGCAATAGAAATTTTGCGTATTTTCAATTTTGTTTCTAATAAAAATAAGATTGCTCGGGATTGGATATGTCCCCGGTTGGCTATGGGCTTCCCACCTATCACATTGTGGGACTTACTGTTTTTGGCTAGTTGGGTGCCCTTATTGTGTGCCTTTGCCTATGTTCGGGGATATGGGCGTAAAGATACTTTTTTTATTTACTAGGCGATGGGGTTGTCAAATCCCGACGTCCGTCCCGTTTGAAAGTAAAAAAAATATATTGCCGATCCGCGGCCAGCGTCTATTAGGTTAATCCATATGGGTCAATCTCCAACATACAACTCTGTTAGGCCCCCTTTCCGTTAACTGGATATGAATGGATGCGTTTATTGAATTGTGAGGCACGCGAGTTCGTGGACTACTCCATCCGTTTATATTGGATCTTATTAGATAGATGGATTGTTTAGCACAAGATATGTTTTTTTGCCATCCCGCTGCTTAGGGTGCACCGTTATAATTTTTATTAGAATCACCCAAATAAAATTTTATTATACTTATACGAGTATATTTCATTTGGATGATTCTAATTTTAAACACTTGATCATCGATGCTCTTAATTAAATGTTCATCTATATCACTACCACTACATGGTATACGACAAAGTCTATTCCTCTGTCCCTATGTCCCTTTGTATGCTAACTAACATTGTGACACGAGAATTTTATATATAAGATAAAAAAATTAATCCCAATTTCCCGTCGTCATCTCATCACATCTGAATGGATGATGAAGGAGAATAAATAAATAAATATCACCGGACAAGTCACACAAATTGAATCTAACCCCAAAGTAAGCAAATTATATGCTTTTGTTATGGGTGTTAGTCAACGGTACTAATACATAGAAATACTAAAATAGATACCAGAATTTATAAACACCCAGACCCGGAAATGCAGACATCTAAATGTTCGTCACACAAATGTCTGCCCCCGTCGGGAATCGAACCCGAGCCTCGAGGATGATCGGTGTAGTTAGGCGTGTACGCTAGCCACTCGACCAACGAGGCTGTCAAAAGGCGGTGAGAAGAATCATATAAAGAGAAAAATTGGAAAATTTGCAGGGAATGTGGGAAAAAATACACTTTAAATTTGCCCATACATTTGTTGAAATTTCATACGCATAGTTAAAGTAACGGATCAAACATAGGCTATTTAAAAAAATCAACCCCTAAATGACTAAACGGGGGATTGAAAGTTTGTATGAAAGTCTATTCTACGCGATGTCACGGATAAACAGTTAGTAATACTGGAGTTGTTTCTGATATAAAAATTTCAAATTTACGAAAACAAAATGTAGCACTCAGAAGCTTCTAAGTAATGGCATTACTGTGTTTATATTATATTCATATTTTATATTATAATTATTTATATTTTTAATAAGCTTGGTAATTAATTATAAATAATCTTAAAGGTAGATTAATTGTAATCATTCACCACAACCGTTTCCAACCATAGGCAGTCAGGAGTAGAAACGGCAAAAGACCCCGGCTACCAAGCCTGCTACCTACCTATAAGCTTTTCCTGCCACCGTTTTCAAGCCTAGCCAGTCAGGTAAATAAACGGTGAAACAAATTCCATTGAAATTTAATCATACTAATATTATAAAGAGGAAAACTTTGTTTGTTTGTTTGGTTGTAATGAGTAGGCTCAAAAACTACTGGACCGATTTTAAAAATTCTTTCACCATTCGAAAGCTACATTATCCACAAGTGACATAGGTTGTTTCATCCAAATCGGTATAGTAGAAGCCAAGTTACGCAGGCGAAGCTGCGTGAAACTGCTAGTATAATATGAAATTCTCGTGTCACGGTGTACGTGATCGAACTCCTCCGAAACGGTTCGACCGATTCTCATGAAATTTTGTGAGCATATTGAGTAGATCTGAGAATCGACCAACTTCTTATTTTTATACACCTAAGTGATGAGGGTGACTCACCCCAATTTTTTAAATAAAATCACATAATATAGCAGAACAACGTCTGCCGGATCAGCTAGTGATGATATAAAAATGCAGTCAAACACAAAATGTGTACCGTGCAAGGCTAACTGCTTAATATGGGACATAAAAATATTATAAACCACCGAGTTTCACCTTCCTTATGGTTATAATAAAACGAAATTATTTATGTCGTCTTATGACTTTCGACCTGGATAATTTTTAATGCCAATATGACAGTTTTGTGACCCCATAACTGCTTTTTGGGTCATCGGTTAAATGTTAGGTCAATTTAGTTTTTGTTATGGACTTCTACTTATTTCTAGATTTAATCGCCAGAGTGGTCTAATGGTCCGATGTTGGAGATGACTGCACAAAGTCCCGGGTTTGCTTTCCGTGTCGGGCAACTCAATATTGTGCTTTTTCTTTTTTTATGTTATGGGAAGGTAAACAATCGGACGGATTTCCTGATGGTAAGGAATTCACGTCGCCTAGAGACACCAAAGATGGTAATAATGCGTTGCCAACCTGAGGTCAGGATGTTAGGCCTCGAGCAAAAGTTAGTTTACCTGCTACCTTAACCTCCAAACCAGAACACGTCATGACGTTATGTCGGCAGGAATAGGTAAGGCGGTGGTACCAATCCGGGCGAGTCGCTGCGAAACTATCACCTAGTCAGACGTCACGGTGTTAGCGACGATAAGCCTATGCTCGCCTTTTACGAGCTGCCTGGCAAGAAAGGTAGATGGTCTATTCTGCAAAGGAGCCCGGACCAACACGGGGAAAGTTATGATTAGAAAAGGTTATTAACATTACGGTACATAATATATTTATGCATGCGATAAATCGTTCGAAGTTTTATTTACTATATACGTCTAAGACATTAAGTTATTTTTTTTACAGATTTGTTATTTACAGATTTAACAGTATGGAGTTTTTAGAAAAGTATTTCTTGATGTAAAAACGTTTTATCTCCCCAAATTTACCCCCCACAACTTTTAAACGGCTTAACCGATTTTTATCAAACATGTCTAAGAACACTCGCACATAAGTTACCTTTAATACAAATTGAAATCACTGCATCCGTTCGGGAGTTATGATGCCACAGACAGACACACAGATCGGCACGTCAAACTTATGACACCCCTCTTTTTGTGTCGGGGTTTAAAAATCTAACGCTTTTCAGTTTCTAATTTTACTAAGGGTCTTCTACTTGCTTCCCCCACCTGTCTTGGAAGATTTTTCTTTCACCATCCCCATGCGGCGATATCGTTTTTCTAATGCCACGCTCGTAATCGTACCAATTAATCTATTTCCGATGTATCTCAATTCCAAACGAATAAACTGTTGTCAAACGAGGATATGGCGCCAGGAGTAAGTAGGCGGCGAATTAAAATATCAGCTTCACATCAACGCACCGAACATAATTAGGTTATACGATCAGAGTTTAACACCAATTCCGATCATCGATCCGCCATTACGTAATGCTGTGAACGAATACAATGTTATCGTGGAACACAATAGGTGACAAGGCTATTGATCGCCTTTGCCAAGATATTCTGCATTAATCAAGAAATCAAAAGATATTTGCGCCCGCGTTGGCTCCTTTAATATGTGCTGGCCTCATTTCTCTGGTGCAGAGGTTCTCAAACTTTTCATTTTGTGCACCTAATGAAAATTCTTCTACAGACAGCTTACCTGCGCGGAAGTGTAACGAATGGGCGACAAGCCTCGCCTTCTAATATTCAACATAAATCAAGAAATGGAAATGTTTACGCTTGCTTTGGTTCCTCTAATATGCTAGCCTCATTCCTATAGCGCAGAGATACTCAAACTTTTATTATTGTGCACCTATCTAATTTTTTTTAGTCCTATAGGTTACCTAAAATTTTGCATAAGTTACTGAAACAAATATAATATGTATATTGACCATCTTCGATGAGATACTTGATCTGTGCATATCATCATATAAGAAATGGAAATGTTTGAGTTTGCTTCAACTTTAATGTACTTACTGGCTTCGTTTCTCTAATATTTACACTAGTTCTCAAACTTTTAGTTTTTCTCATCCTGGTAAAAAACAATTGTGTAGTTCCTACTGTCTTATTAGTGATTATAAACTAAATGACGCAAAGGTTTTTGTTGAGTTAGTGTTTAGTTTGCCAGTATTTGTATTTAATTTTTTTATTGCACGAAATTATTGTAGATAGACTCAATTACTGTATTATAATATAATAATATAACAATACGTTATTTGCAAATAAGCATTGTTATTATCTACTTGATTCAATTTATCTACAAACACTTGTACTTTCCACAATAATTTTTTTTTAATGGTATAGTTTAGCCAAACCGGTTTCGCTATACAAACATCATCAGGGCTATATAGCAACTAAAATCATATATTGTGGAAAGTACAAGTGTTTGTAAATAAATTGTATCAAGAATGGAATTCCACCAAGCACCGATAATAAGAAGTATAGAAACTATTATCTACTTTTTTACAACAAAAAATAATTTTCGGGGCAGTATTACAAAGTAAGATATTTATATAAAATAGACATAGAAATGATCATGACTACGATAAAACTTCAGAAATAGCGAACAAAGGGTTATAAAAGAAAAGTAATTAAAAAGTTGAAAATGCTTCATTAGGAAGTTGAAACTCGATGGCTAGTCAACAACTAATTGTCCTTGATAATTTCCGAGATAGCCCTTGAGCGAAGTGCTCTTAAACGATTTTTTTTATATAGATTCAATGTTGTCACTCTCACCATCCCTGTCCGTCATCACCCCTAGATGATGGCAGAGCTTCTAATTACACTAGCTTTATATAAATTGTGTAAATAAGTATGAAAAAAGATAAGTATAAGGGTAGAATGCTGAATAATAGATTAGTGCAACTGTCTTATCTATTCCTACAGCCAAAACGCCATTGCTTATCGCATGTGTTCCATGCTGGAAGGTAGACGTGTACACGTGGCTTTAAATGACCATGCATCACTAACATAGTAGGGTGTCTAAAAGAGACGACTGTCTTTTACAATCAGGACAGCTGCCTTCTTGTTTGCTATTGTAGATTCTAGTTTTTTCTTTTAATTTTGTTTTTGCTGATGTTTTTTTGTTTTGATTTTTTGGCATCGATTTTAGATTTAAAAAAAATACTTTTCCCTTGAATTTTATACGCATCTAGAAGTACGCATATCCGTAATTGAGAACCACTTGTCAAAGGCAAGACCTGTGACTAACTTGACGATATAACGCAGTATTACTACTCCCTTAGGTATATGATCTTATGTTCTGGAGTCGGGGTTGACTACATGAAATTCCAAGTTCTTGTCCAGGGCGGCTATTCAAAAATGTTTTGTAATTTTCCTAATATAAAAAATATAGGCTTGAAAAGTGCCTCGTTAGCTATAGGTTCGCTGTCTAACGCATTGTATCAAAATGCCTTCGGCTAATCGTGCCTTGGTTTGTTCCTGCTTACATTTTCTGGAATACACGCGTGAAGGTATTTTTTAACACTGAGTCAGTCCGGGTAGTTATTATGTTAACTAAACACAACCAAGTCTCGGATTGGCGTATGGGTATTGCGTATTTTTAAGGTAATACCACTTTTACCATCAATTTCAATTACCCATCTAAAATAAGAGTCGGGACTAACCTACTATATACCAGTTACTAGGCTTGGATTTGACTTCATGAGGACCCGGTTTCGAATCCGAATTCCGATGTGAAAAATGAAAAAAGAAAATGATGTTTCCAATTTTTTAAGAAACAAAATGTTGCCCGGGATTGGATATGTGCCCGGTTGGCGATAGGCTTGCCACCTATCACACTGTAGGACCTAGTGTCTTCGGTTCTGCCTCTGCTTACCCCTTCGGGGATATGGGCGTGTAGAATTTTTTTTAACCAAATTATCGAAGCAACAAAGCTAACAGACCTATTTATAAGTATAGATACGTTTTTGAAATTGGTTGTTAAACGTCACGATGCAAGCTCGTAGCCTTTTTTACTATTAGTAGATATTATATTACGTTAGGTTGCCTATCGAAATTGAAAGCGTTTTTGTGCTGAAATTTGGTTGTTTTAGTTATTAATGTAGGCGCTATTCGAAGTTTTCATACAAATCAGGAATCGCTATTGAATATCCTATTAATATTATAAATGCGAAAGTTTGTATGTATGGATGTTTGTTACTCTTTCACGCAAAAACTACAAAGCCGATTACGATGAAATTAGGTATGTAGGTAGCTGAAGACCCAGAATAACATATAGGCTACTTTTTATCCCGGAGTTCCCGCGGGATTGGGACTTACGCGGGTGAAACCGCAGGGCGCAGCTAGTAGGGCCATAAACTCACGGTAAAGGCTTTGATATCTAAATTCTAATGAATATATCGCATCACTTCATTTTAATTTTAAAAACCGATATCAAAGTAATTACGAGATATTATTTAAAGCGTAAACTCGAACCGAACCAATCCAATGTCCCTTCATTTGTGTGGGAATTTTCATAAAGGAAAATTTATTCATGAGTATAAAATAAATTATTTTAACAAAAGATGTGAACTTTTAATTTGAATTTAATTTATCTTAAACATTTTTATTACTTTAAGGTTTCTGTAGACAATGATGGTGTTTCCGCTAATCTTACCTATTTTAGATTTATGCCGTCTGCCACAAAAAATTACTCGTGTTTAAATAAACACTGCGTAAATGCTATGCCATGGTGGATGTGGATAATATGCATGTTATTGATTGAAAATCCACATTTAGACTGTGTTTAATTTTTTTTAATAAGACGGATGGTGTCTATTTGCCATGGTTGTCTCTTACCGTAAGGAGAGCCGTGTGCTTTTTCGCTGACCTTCTCACGTAAGAAAACAAATGTTTACAAACTAACAATTTCACTAGACCCGCCTCGAACATAGATTTTCGCTCTTTCGCAGTAACCCGTTTAGATATTGGGACAAAAAGTAGCCTAGATGTTTATTATATATTTATACGTAATAAACATATAGGCTATATGTGTTTTTCTCCAGCTTCCTATCTCCACTTAAAAATACTAACGTCGCGTCATTGCAACATGAAAAAAGACAAACAAACAACAATCTTTCGTATTTATATTATTCACACATCCAGTATGGATACATCAAGTATGATAAATGAGTTGTGTTAGAAGGGCGTATATTTTACACTTTTTCGCGTACTGAAAACGACAGAAGGGTTAACCCTTTGTGATGCGCCCAATTCATTATAGGCGACCTCAATTTTAAAATATATGGCGAATTCTCACGCTTACAGGGTTAGGGATGTGAAGATTCCGTCGCTCATCGGTGAAACTGTTTGGGAATGAAGTCTGACTATAAAGCAATCAAAAAATCATCTTCACGCCCATATCCTCAAAGAGATAGGCAGGGACACAACCAGAGCGCCCACGTAAAGTCGAAGACACTAAGTCCCACAATCTGATAGATGGCAATCCCTTCGCCAACCAGACGTAAGAATTATTCAATCCTGGGCAACTTTGTTTCTATTAGAAAATTGAAAATGTACATTTTGTAATTTATTTTGTTGCCTGACCCGGGGATTGCACCCGGGACCTCAAGAAGTCAAGTGCGACGCCGGAACGCTAGACCACAGAAGCGATCAATTAATTTACCTAGTCTTGCCATAAATATTGTAATAAAGAAAAAAAATATTTTT